>JAEANM010000196.1:0-42340 GCA_017656035.1 Myanophis thanlyinensis | reverse complement strand
TTGTTTGTGTTGTTGTTTGTTTTTTTGTTTGTTGTTGAAAACTTAATAAAATTTTTACAAAAAAAAAAAAATGATTTGCTTCCCCACAAAACTGGGGCCCATCTCTAGCATTAAATTTTATTGTTGTTAAATTTCTCTAACCCTAAGTATATTTCCTGATATTTAGCTGAAAGCTATTCTCACAGATGTTTATTTGTAATCCTGATTTGGACATGTGGCAAGTAACTCACAATTATGAGGGTCACAGTGTCCCACAGTCATATCATTGCCATTTGTGATCTTCACTGTCTGATTCCAACAAAGTCAATCGGAAAGCTTATAGGAAAGAGGTCACATGATGTCACACGTAACAAACATGCAGGATTCATTTAATGACAGCAGTTAAAATTGCTGCAACTGTAATTGTAAGTTGGCACAGTCATGTGATGTCATGCATTACAGCTGTGTCACATAGTGAAAATTACTACCATTAACTGAGGACTACCTGTATTAGGTAGTCAGGGAGGATAATATATATAAAGCAGTATAAGATACCAGAAAACATTTTCTAACATTTATATTGTGCATGGTGGGTATAATGTTGTCCGAAGTCACAACTGAAAGACATGCAAGTCTATAAGTTAATATAATAAATATTACCACAAATTGGAAAGAATTCACCAGTTTATGAAACAGTATCAGATAGAAGATCAAACTGAGACATTTCATGTTGTAATACTTAAAATTTCAGCCAGATTCTGGCCAACCAAAGAAGCTGACCTGGTAAGCAACAGAGAATCAATGGATTTTTCAGGACAAGCATAACATGATCCTTATAATTTTTACCAGATAGTGGCTGGTTTTTTTTTTCATATTGCACCAAGTACATCTTTCAGACATTTATCAATGCCCATGAACAGTGAGCTGCAATAAATAAAATGGTAAGTGCCATTTTATGTAATAAATAAATTGGTGTGCAATTACGCTAGCAGAATAACCAAATCTGACAAACTCAGAAAGAGATGTATCCCTTCCCTTCCAGCTACCACCAGGACATGGAGTAGCAGGTGGAAAATCAAACAGCATTCTCAAACTGCAAGTCTGGTCTTTCAGAAGGAGTGCAAAATAGGCCAAACGTCAACCTAGAATCCCATTTTCTATTTATCAACAGTCCCTCTATCTTTTCTAGAAGGTAGAATTCCTTCTTCTCTTGCAGTGCTTCTCATTATCCAATGTAGGCAATGTTAAAGGATACTGACTCTTCCTTGGACTGACTGTGTACTAATGACACCTACTCACTAATCCTTGATGGTTTCTGTTAGTATTTACATTTAAATGTTGACTACCATGGAGGACAAGATGGAACGCTGAGAAACTCCATAGATCAGACTCACATCGTAACAGTGGCAATTAATGGAAATTGTCAGTTTGATCAAATAAATTCTAAAATGTTAGTTTTTGACATTGACATTTCCTATAGAATTTTTATAAAGACAGGTAGAACCTTGCTACCTTGTTTAGCAACCAGTTACAATGATGTAAAGAAAAAAAGAATCAGCTTTGCAAAAAATCCTTATACTTTCTTTCCCACAGCTATTTTAAGCAAGATCCCCATCTCCTCATATTCCTACTACATACATGCACTCTGTTGAAATTATTATAAACAAAGCCCTTGATATTTTTTTAAAAATGGGGGTGGGGGGAGGAAACCTGCCTTTCTCTTTTTTTTCTCCCTGACTACTGTGCCTGTCAATATAATTCAAAAGCTATTCCTGAAAATCCCACAGAGTTAAGCAGGTTTAAGCTTATTGTTTTCAAAGGACTAAATTGTTCTTAATTCTATATTGATTTGCAAGAACCATATTGTCATATCAGACGGATCTCCTTGGCAGCATAACTGTATATTGAATTGTTAACTCTTATACTCAAAGGCCATATAATAGCTACATTCAGATCTAACAATAAGCTACACAGAGAAGACGGAAGAAGGAAATGGCAAACCAACTCCCTAACATTGCCAAGAAGACTGCATGGATATACTCACCAGGAGCATACACTGAGGGAACTTGGTGAAATTCTCATATGTTTGGTAATGTTCCCTTCCTCTACTAGTTTGGCCTCTAGGAGAGAAGAAGTACTCCTTTTCATGTTCAGTCAGGCACAATATAGCATCTAAAGCTCAAATGGTGGTTGTTTTTAATTAAGATATAATGGAACAATTGTCCTGCTTCAGGTTTCAATTACACACCCCAACAGCTTCTTCAGAATCAGATTCAGAGTCTGAATTCTGGGCCATGACAACGGTAGCATTTTGTAAATAATGGTTCTGAAATTGGCAAACTTCAGTAAACCATACGGAAAATGCCCAACATTTATCTAAAACAGCTGTCAGCCTCAGATTTTGTTTGTGTCCCCACAACAAAGCAAATTGAGTGGGGTGGAATAGATATATTGTCTCTCTTCCTCCCCCATTTTTAATGTGTTTCATCACAACTCACAATACATTTTCATACAATATACTTGACCAAACTGCAGTCTGTGAATCTACACATTACATTTGGCATGAATCCTGCCATGAGGATTTTAAATCATGGTTTATGGCATAATACATAAACAGACACATCTAAGGCTGAGATACAGCATAGTAGTCATTCAATAGCACGAGAAGACTATTTAAATAAATGGACAGGAAGATTTTCTGGATTATTGTAGATATTATTAACTTTTAAGTAGAGGTTTGTTCTCCGAACTTCCTGCTTGGCTCCGGACGTTTTGTTACCAAGATAGGTAACCTCTTCAGCGGGGTTTTATTATTTTTATTATTAACTGTTAAGAAACATTTCCTCAGGTTGAAAACCCAAAATTATTCCTTATACATTACAGAAAACAAATTTCACTTGCTTCCAAGGAGTAGCTTGACAGGAAGAATGTATTTTTTCCCCCTTAGTTAAGAACAATATATTTGTAATAGGTTTAAGCAAACAAACATGTTTTGTTTCCATAGGAAGTGGAGGAACTTAAACTTCAACTGAAACTTTTCTCGTGTTTGTATTAAACAATATAATTATAGCATCCAGGGATAAGAGAATTGTTTTTTTCTCTCTGTTGTCACCAGTTCACAAATACAAATAAATGCAAACCTACTCTAAATAAAACAAAGTTCATAAATGTTTGTTAAACTGGAACAAAGGTGCATTTATGCAGACCCATCAAGATATTCCTTTTTGGAGTAAACTGTATTACACAAAGAGCAAAGAGAAGTGAGAAGTAGTGGGCAAAAGAAATTAAAGGCTGCAAATAAGTGTAAAGAAAAGGAAACTTAGCTTCATCTAGTTTGATTATACATCTCCATCCCTTTCTCTTAGAAACATTCCTTGTTTTTACCACATTTAGATAAAATCATACAGTGCCTTTTGTTTTGTTTTTTTTAAATTCCTACCTATTTGAAATAAATGCCTTGCTTTTTGTAATGCATTGTAGCATCTTTAGAGTCTGTTTTTACTTCATTTTATTTCCATGATTAATAATAACTCGGTCCCCTGGATGCAGACAAATAAAATGGTACATGAACAGAGCCATCCCCCTTGTGCTCCAGCCATCAAAGGCACACTTAGAGAGAAACGCTGGGGCATCAACAGGCCTATGATTTGTCCCAAGAATGGAGGGAAATTGGTTTCTCCAACTCTGAAGCAGTCAGTGTGCTCAGAACATATTGCCTCAGGAAATCTGGGGGAGGCAGCTATTGCTGTGTTTGCAAAGGCCTGGCTTTGTCTTGCTCCCATGGTTTCTTTTCCTTCAAGTTTAATTTGCACACTTTGAAAAGCTCTTTTCAGGAGTCATTAATCTAGCCGCCTAGAAAATCTTAAGCACAAGCTACCCCTGCATCCCCAGTTTGCCTGACTTTTAGACCAACCACAAATCTCACTGAAAGCAACAGGAGCTGTAGACGCCTCATGTTTTCCTTACAAAGTGGCAGCAGCCTTAAAGCTGCTTGGAGGAGCTTGCCCACCAGGGAGTGTGTCTTCTTTGATTACCCTGGTGCAGCCCTGCCCACCTCTAACACTTTTATTATACTCCAACTGCCTGTCAAGGCCTCAGCTCAAAGTTTGGCATGCCAGAGCCCTCCTATGCTACTGTGCCATGAGCTGGCATTGGAGACCTATTTCCCCCCACTACACCTGCCTTTTTCAGATTTTTATCATTTATTATTTGTTAGATTTTTTTATCCCACCTTTATTACTTTATAAGTAACTAAAAGTGGTAAACATGCCTAATATTTGTTCTGTCTCCCGCACGACAACCCTGTGAAGTGGGCTGGGCTGTGAGAAAGTGACTGGCCCTAAGTCACCCAGTCAGATTTCATGCCTGAGGCAGGACTAGAAATCATAGTCTCCTGGTTTCTAGGCCAGCATCTTGACCATTACACCAAATTAACTCTCATATTTATATATTATAGCACATCACATTATAATCATATTTACGTATCAGCAATTCCATTTTGATTTTTATATTTTGTTTGATAGATTTTTATGTCCCACTTTTTCTCCAGGACTTAAGATATTCCTTTCATTTCATCGTTATCTTCAGAACAACATTATGTGTAGGACTGAAAGAGCAAAATTTCTTTATGAGCTCTATGACTAAAGAACCTGGATCTCATCATGCTCAGTCCAATTGCTGAACTCAGTAACTGGGTAATTAAAGTCAATTCTGTGAATATATAAAGCTACCACTCACAAAAAGATCACTATTGTGGCACAGAACAGCAAAAATGTAAATATTGGGATATTCTATAACTAAATCATATAAAAGAAGTGAACCTCACATCCCAATCTGAGTGACATGCAGATCTAGTAAATGTTTTATATTCTATATTTGAACTCAGTGTTTAAAAACCATGCATTGTACATGCAAACAATCTGTAGTTTATTTCTGGATTCTTTCAAGAGTGAGAAAAAACACTGTCTTAAACAACACTGTGCTAAGTAGATCAATAGCCTGAGGTTTCCTGTTACTTATAATTTCACTAAAGTGGTGTTTCTCAACCTTGGTGACTTTAAGATGTTTGGACTTCAACTCTCAGAATTCCTGGGAGTTGAAGTCCCCAGCTGGCTGGGGGAATTCTGGGAGTTGAAGTCCAAACATTTTAAAGTTGCCAAGGTTGAGAAACACTGCACTAAAGGAATAAATTTGACTTCCAGAGAAAGCTTGGGGTGTTCCTGAAAGTCTGATATGTGGCCCAGTTGAATCCTTGAAAAGACCCAGTGGCTGGGTCATCATATCAGATTGGGTCTATATGGACTCCGGGGCTCTCTCTGGTTTACAGAGGAAGTGATGGAGATGAAATGGAACAACAGAATGCCTAGCGGACAACAAAGAATAAATGCAATCAACCAACTTGTGACATACTTTATCGTGGTAAGGTTGGTGAAAGGAATATTTCTACACCTTTATTGCATCCATAGTAACCATTAAGCAGCATTTCTGGAGAAGGTGCAGTTCGTGGTTACTTGTAAGGTTCCTATGAAGAATGCTAGGTAACTACTGGGTAAAGTTGCCCAAATTCAGTCCATTTTAGGACTCAGGCCTTGAGACGGGTCTCATAGAAATGACTGAGTCTGAGTTGGGCTTGATTATCTTGAATGAACAAAGGTGGCAGAGTTCTTGAAATTGTAAGTTTGGCCATACACTTGTTAAATCCCTGTCCTTATGGTTAGCTAATGCTTCCTAGGAAGTGACTTGGTTAGTGTCTGACAGTAGTGAATGTTTCCTTGACAGAAAGAGTGATGGCCCCACTGACACTTAAGGAGGTAAGAAGGAAGTGGTTTGGTCTCTTTTCAAGAAGCCATTGCTGGACCCAACTATGCTGGATAATTTTAATCCTGTCGCCAGTTGTTCCTTTTAGGGAAGTTTGTTTAAAAAAGGTGATTATACTTTGATTATACAGAGTTTCAATGAACTCTGAGGGAAACAGATTGTCTGGACTCTTTCCAGTTGAATATCAAACTCGATTACAGGACTGAAGTACTATTAATTGCTTTTGTAGGTAACCTCTGACAGGAGCTTTTTCCATTAGTTTCACCTACATTTCTTCTTTTATGCTTATAAGCTTCTCCAATAGTTACAGTTAACATGCAAACTCATTATGTGTTATCACTTGCAATATGTTTATAAAACTTATATAATCACCTGACTTTGCCTCAAAAACCACATTATATGGGGTTCAAACAATAAAGTCTTTCAGGGTTAATCCTGTGTTTTTCTATCATCTCTCCCACCTTTTGTTCTCATTACAGAAAATACATGAAAGAGGCAATGCAGCAGGAGTTATTTGGAAAGAAAATGGATGAAAATAGAATTGCATTTGTCCTCTTAGGCTAAGGTACTGTCCCTTTAAAAAGAGTTCTATGAATTCATTTGTCAGTCAGCCTTCTGGTCATGTTTGGAAGCTGACAGTTGTTTTTTTCTCAACCTCCAGGATCTAGGCTCTGACAGCAGAACAGGGATTAGATGTTGGCTAGAAAGAAATACTTCTTAACTTCTTCTTTCGATCTGATGCCTGTGTCTTTTCTCCCTATTCCCTCACTGTTCTTTTTTCTGAGCCTTAAACTAGCCAACTATTTCTTTTAAAAGTAGCGTGTTCTGCAAACCAGGGATTAAGTTGAAAAAGGCAGCTTTTATCAATCCTGCAAGTTTGAAATGCAGAATATGTGGCTCTTTGTGGGACAGCCTGAGAGATAACCCCATATGTATTTGTTAATCTTTTACAGAGGTGAAATTCAGCAGGTTCTAGCAGGTTCGCTAGAACCAGTAGTAAATTTTCCAAGAAGTTCGGCGAACCGGTTGTTAGAAGAAATCTCCATTTGTTTTTTTCTGCTTTACAGGGTTAATCCTGTAAGGAAGGCAGGAAAGAAACATCCTGGTGTTGTTTCTAGCCTAATCTTATTGCCCTGCTTACAGAAATTGCCCACCCAGTCACATGACACCCCCAGGCACGCCCACCAAGCCACCCCCACAGAACTGTTAAAAATTTTGAATTCCACCACTGATCTTTTAGCAGCACAGCAAATAGAGAGGAAACCTGCTGATAAGAGCAGAAGAGAATGCAGTAGACATGGGGTTCCTGGTAGACTTGCAAAAAGATGTGGTGGCAGCAAAAAAGATATATAACTTAATGTCCATTTGCTTTTAGAGACCATTTGGATCTCCCAAGACACTTATGACCCAATTTTGAAGTTCCTATGGCCATACCTGCCACCCTCCCCCCCCCCAACACGTGTTGCATGTGCATTTGGGAACTGGCTTTTGGATTTATGGCTGCTTCCCACTGTCACATGACTGCAATTTTCAATGGTTTTTTTTTTTTTTTGCCAGTATCCAGTGTTTACTTCAGGTTTCTGGCAAAATAAATAAATGAATCCCATTGGGTATAATAGGATTCTTCTAATGACTGAGGCATTTGCTGCAAAACTGACACAAAAAGTTGTAAAATCAGGCAGTGTTAGATTAAACCAATTTAACAATTGCCATGACTTGCAACTATAATTCTGGGCTCTGTTAGGATCGTAAGTAGAGGACTCCCTATACAGCAGTCAATGAGGCAAAAGATACTGCAAACATTATCATGGAATCAGAATGATTCTTACTGGGTTTTATGAATATATAAATGAGGAAAACCAATATTTTCAATATGCTTATAATAACTGTGGTAGGATTATTGTGTACAAAAGATGGAAAAGCAATAAAATATCTACAGCAGAAGACTGGATTATAAAAAGAACTGAATTTGGGAAATTGGAGAAGTTGATCAGTTTAGCCAGGGGAAAAAATAACAAAGACTTTTTTGAAAGATTGGAAACTTGATATGGACTTTTTGTTGAAAGAAGAATGAACTGACAATTTCTGGACTTGGGGATTAAGAGGATGGGGAAAAGAATAAGATAGAAGGCATAACTATGAATTTTCTTTCATTTCATCTTTCAATTTTTTGTTTTGTATATTTTTACTACGTTGAAAAAACTCTTATCATCTGTTTGTCTGTCTATTTATCTACACACACATATATGAGGGGGAGATAAAGCTATGGAATACACCTTACCAATTGCAACAAAAACTGATGGAAATTTTTTGTCTGAGAGAATCTTGGAATTGTTGCATGCATGTGAGGAAGACAAGAAGAGCAACTTTATCAGATAAACAACAGACTGTTTGCATGATGTTACTGTAGATGCAGCCCTTCGGTTTCAGGTATGTTTGACCGGCTGCTTTAGAAAAATGTGTCCTGTCAAGAGTTGTTTAGCAGATAGCAACGTTAACATTTGCTTACCAAATGTCCACCCTGGCATTCTTGCCATTTTTCAGAAGCATCTTGCTAAACTTTTGGAAGAAATTAAACAAATTACCAAATTAATGTCAGTAAAACACCAGCTCTTACATTCTAATCAGGATCAAGAAAGAATATTTTGTAAATACATTGTCCTGCCTACAATTGTGGAGGAAGTTACATATGGCAGGCTCTTCGGTGCAATTAGTCTGAAGTGCATATTTTAGCAAATCTAAAGAGAACTCTTTAAAAAAAACTAATGGGAAAAAATTAAAATCTGCTGTTAATTTTTAAGGATGCGGGGCAGCATAGATTTACAATTTGGGGTAATATTAAAATGTAAAAAATAAAACAAGAAACTCATAGTCAGCTCCATTTTTAAATATGGAACAAACTCATTTGGGTGCAATTCAGATTAACAAATTTCCTAAAGTTTAATTTGAAGAATGATGTGGTTATTCTGTTTCTGGGATTTTATAGAGGGCATCGTGAGCATGATGTAACACTTGCAGAGGTGTCTCTAATAATAGGATTTAGAAAGCCCCATTCCAGAAGTGCATTGTATCAAGACTCCCAAGTCATCAAATCTAATTTACATGTATGAAACCCTTAAAAGTTGTCACAAGGACCTGATGATGTTACAATTCTTTCACCAGGATCAGTGGAAAGAAAATCAGGAAAAAAGTGAAAAGGAAGCTCTGATTCTCCAATCAATTTCAGTTGTAGAAAAAAATATGGTAGGAATCGGGCTTCATTTACTAAATTTCTCATCAAACCTCCAGTTAAGAATTGCAGTGAAACTTTGGCAACCTTTTGTCACATTGAAATACACTGAATTTCCATTTTAATAGCCAACTGCTGTTGATTTCAATAGCACTTAAGTGGGCCTAGTTAAGTATTTTGGATTCAAAATACTAAAATGAGCGCCCTTTGTGGAAATCCTTGCTCCATTTCACAAAAAGATATACTTATTTCAGCCCATACTTCTAACCTGGGACTGTAATAATGCAAATGAAAAGAAATGCCAAAGCTTTGCCCAGCAACTATTTTTCAATGAGGATAAATTAGTTCTAAAATAAAATCTGCAGTCTTGGTACAGCAGCAAAAGGAAGCCAGTTCAGAGTTTTGCCAATGAATTCCAGGGTTTTGCAATTTAGAACAAGTACAAGGACTTTGATCTCACTTTAAAAAAAAAAACTCTACCTTTTGCTTTTTCAATATACTCCTTGGCAGCATGAAAGAGAATTGGTTGCAAAAAAGAAAGAAAAAGTTTGAGCACTGTTTGCATTCTAAAATGTTCCAGGCCAGCATCCAAACAGAAGACGCCTGGAAGCATAGGGACCTCTGCTGATATTTCTGAGCACTATCCACATATAGCATGTGTGTAATTATTTAAAATTAATTAGCCCCAGAGGCTCTTCCTTAGTATACAGTAGTATTTTAACAACTGTAGATGGCAATCAAAGCTTTTCCATTTATTCTGTTGTGACAGCGTACTTTATTTTGTTTAATTTTAATCCGTTAAAACACTTTACCTGCTAAAAAGCATGTTTTGCAAAACTCAAGAGTGGATCCCTTAGGAAATATTTGATCTGGCCAATAAAAATACCGCTGCAGTACAGACTTGGATGCCAAACAATCATCCTTAGGAAGAGATCTTTAAGAATTGGATATGTTTCATTTTGGGAAGACAGAGGGAGGATATGATTCCGTTTTTTAAACATCTAAAGGATTATCCAACACAAGAGGACCGTGATATGAAATAATGTTCAAGAATGAAATTCCAGCTTTTTCCTAATGACGAAATCAATTGCCTGTAGAAATAGTAACAGGCACCACTGCATGCATTGTAACAGAATCTAGTCAGCCATGTATCGTCATGAAATTGGAACCAAAGGACGCATCCATACTAAGCGTTTTACCAGATAGCTAGCCTTAACAGTAAAAAGGCAGTATTGTTATTTTTTATATTTCTTTTTGGTGGAAGGAGTATAGGTTTCTGATGGGATAAATGTATACTAAAAGTGAATATACCAATTACCTTTTCTTGTTCTGTTCCTTACTTTGTTTTAATGCCAGTTTTTTTTGTGATATGGAATATTAAAGGAGACACATGCTCAGCTGAAGAATAATCTGTGGTTGCGGACAGCTTGGATGGAGGAAGCATTTTCAGATAGTAGATTTGAATGCACAAATACAATGAAATTTTAATTACCAATAGCATTTTCAAGCTGAGGGGTAAAAATATCCAATTATTTTAAGGAAATATTATCAACGATTAATGCTATTGCATTATAAATATTCAACTACAGACTTTGTATTTTTGCCAAGTTTGTATAGCACATCAGTAGATCATGAATTAGGTCTAAATCAAATTCTAGAGCCTTTCTTCACAATGTAAACCTATACTGCCACCTAACATTCCAAGTATTTTCTGGAACGTATGCATACAATCTTGCAAATAAATAAAATAGAACAGAATTGGAAGGGACCTTGGAGGTCTTCCAGTCCAACCCCCTGCTTAGGCAGGAAACCCTATACATTTCAGACAAATGGTTATCCAATCTCTTCTTTAAAACTTCCAGTGTTGGAATATTTACAACTTCTGAAGGCAAGTTATTCCACTGATTAACCGTTGTATCAGGAAATTTCTCCTTAGTTCTAGGTTGCTTCTCTCGATTAGTTTCCATCCATTGCTTCTTGGCCTGTGTTCAGGTGCTTTGAAGAATAGCTTGACCCCCTCTTCCCATGAGATATTGGAACACTGCTACCAAGTCACCCCAGTCCTTGTTTTCATTAAACTAGACACACCCAATTCCAGCAACTGTCTTTATGACTGGAGGCTAACTCCAGTCCCCTAATCATCTTTGCTGATCTGCACTTTCTAGTGTCTCAACATCTAAAAGGAATGCACATAGTATTTTATTAAAACTTTCTCAAGATTATTGAGTTTTTTCCCCCATATCTAAAAATAGTATTTTAATTATTTCCTGACACTTGTCTGATATATAAATTAAGGCTGCAATACTATATTTCAGAATAGTTACTATTCTGGGTCAAGTTAATAATCAGTTTTACAATAATTTATATACAAATTAGGATAATTGACATATAATTTTAATAGTAAGTAATGTGCATAATGTGCATTACTCCTAAGTAATATGCATTTTTAACTTGTTCAATATAACCAAATAAATTTTACATACTGCTCGAACAGAATATTTGAATAAGACTGAAAAAAGAAAGTAGAGTCACTGGCTTTCAGACATAAAGTATTATACTGAATATGTGGAATTGGAAAGTGCAGATTCTAGATCAATCAGCGTTTAAGTTCTATTCCAAATTATGTTGTTCCATGTACACCTGGGAATCCTTAAAGTAGAGAAAGTACGTTCACAAAGATGTTATCTAAACATCTGCAAGCAAGCAACCAAGTTCAGACAGCACCAAGAATTCTATAGCCAAATGAATTATGAAATCCCCTACAATGGAAGTCTCATTCCATGGTGATGCTGAGACAACTAAATGAACCATACAGACACTGCTGTTAAGATTATGTGCCAAATAATTATGCGCCATCAAGTCTATGTCCACTCTTAGTGATGATATAGATTTCCTCCCTGTGTATCTGTCCTTAACTTGGTCTTTCAGATTAATTTATCCAATTAAAATTCTTTTATTCTGATGATTACTGGGCTTTTTTCTTAATCCACGTCCAATTCAGCTAAGCTTACTGTAAATTATTTAACAGTATGGCAAACTGTAACTGATTCTAAAAATACTTATTTTCCATAACTGTGCAGAGTTTACTATAATATATACTGAGTAGTATTTATTACTGAACAGACTTTAATATAGTAAAAAGAAGCTTGAGGCATTAAATGCCATAAAGTCAAGACTATGTTACAAATGTGTTTGCTGTTTTCCTAGAAATTACAAATTTTGCATATTTAAGTTCAGACATTTAATGAGGGGGAGAGATATATATAACCATTCAATGACAAGTTCTGAATTGCTAAGATAAATTTAACAAAATTAGGAAACCTCAGAATACGTCATGACCATATTACGCTTGAGGAACAAGTTTAGATACACCCAATGACTATCTTCCTAATAGTCTCTAGTGATTTATAAAATTTCTTTTGAACACACTCTAAGCAGCATATTTTATTAGGTTAAACAAGTACTAGAAGATTTATTGAACTACCTTAAACCTAAATTGTGCTTGAGAAAAAAGTTAGCCCGATCTCTGAAAGAATAATGAAAAACACCTTAGTTTTCTCCCATCTACACTTTGCAAACAAGTGCTGAAGCTCTATTCAAAGTTGTTTATTTTCCAGCTCTGCATCAATTTTATAGTTGGAGGGAAATATTCAGATGGTAATACTATGCAATTTTATAAAAGGGCATTATAATACTGCCCACGGTATATTCTACAAGAGCAGACAGGATCCTAGCAAATAGCTGCATTGACAAAAGATCTAAAAACCTCACATAAGGCATTTCTACCCTGTCCCTATATAATTCAATAGCTGTCCCTGCCATGCCGACTAAATTAATCTAATTCATAACATTTGTATATCTACTCTTAAAGCCAATCAGATTAGTTTTACTGCTAGTTCATCTGAAAGCTAATTGATTGGTAAAACCTTGCTCTTCTCTTCATTAAAAATAAAAGCCAGGGGAGAGGTAAAGGTAAGTGGCCCTTCTCTCCATTTACCATAGTTGTATTCTTAATTAAAGGAAAATCCACTTTTTCCAAATTAAATGAAAAATCTTTTCAGATAAATTCTTGTTTTGAAAGAATGAACTTTCATCCTAAAAGCCCATTTGTCCCAATTCCCAATATGGGCAAAGAAGCATTTTGAAAGATTGGTCCTTCTTTATGGATGTTCCTTCATCAAATACCATTTACTCTAACTGAAAACAAATATAACAGAAATATAAGCAGTTCTGATTTTAGCTTCAAGCAGTTTCAAGTCATCCATTTTCATTAATGCTGTCTCCCAAAGACAGCACAGTATGTGATAGGAAAAGTTTCAATACAACACTCAACGTGTACAAAGTTAACAAGAACCTTTAGTAAATTTACAGGAAACAAAAAATATTTGCAGGACAACAACAGCTTTAAAGAATTCAAATTATATTACCAAGTGGGAAAAAAATCCAGAAACTTTTATTGATGTAGTAAACGTGTTAACTTATCCTTCCAATTTTAAATAAAAACACAATGACATCACTCTGAAGTAGGCATAACACGATTACAAGATGTTTAGATTCCCATGGTCGTAATAAGAATTTTTATGCAACCAGAGCAGAAGCCGTGGATGATTCGCTGCAGAAGAAGAGAAGAACAATTTAGCAACTTCATCAAAACGAGATCGTGTGGCATCAAGATTACATTTAAACTTATCAGCTATAGCAGCTCACTCAGACATCCAAGGAAGGACTAGCCAACACAAAGGAAGAACCTTTCTGGTGGAAACTGCGAATGGTTGGAAAACTGTCATCATAGTGAGCAACCTGGAACTGGACTTAAATGTAAAAAAACTGAAGCAAAGCTCAGCAGCCATACTAATGAGGTTAATACTTATGTCATTTAGAGAATGCTGTAAAGCACAATGAAACAGTATATAGTCTAAGTGCTATTGCTATCATTTCCTCCCAATATTTACCGTGTTTTTCACTCCATAAGACACACCTGACCATAAGATGCACTCTGATTTTTGACTTCCACACTTCTAGCTTATGGCCTCTGTGCCCCGTCTTCCTGGGGCGTGCAGAGGCTGAAAAATGTGTTAAAAATTGCAGGCGGGTGGGAGGGGCTTTGACAATTTTTGCACCATAGGATGCAGGTATTTCCACCCACTTTTGGGAGGCAAAAAAGTGTCTTATGGAGCGAAAAATATGATATCTGCTGTATTGCTTTCCACAGCTCAGATCAGCAGCAATGTCTGAACAGGTGTAATCTGAATGCATCTTGATGCACCCCAAAAGTATTTATTGCAATCAACAGACTTACATAAAGAATAGTTAGGAAGTATTTCAGAAAAGCTACTGCTACATCTACATTCCAAAAATTGTCAAAAATAGTAGTATTCCTTACATGAATGCCATTTCTTTCTATAACATTAAACGGCGGAACAAAAAACTGCTGCCAACGTTAAACAACATGCCAATATTGTGACTGAGAGCAAAATATACTTACTACTTCCAATTAGGTGGGAGTACTCTCTTGGTCTTGTAGTAACGAGCCAGCCTGTGAATCCTGCTCTCAATCAAAATAAGTCGAAATTTGGCATCTTTATCCTTCCAACAAAAACAAACATTTTCAGATACTGTTTTGGGAGGTAGCCTAGAAAAAAATCTGCTTTGTATTTTCTTTGAATAACAATGCAGTTCTCATAACCAATCATTCTGCTTATTTCTTTTCTCTTTAATTCACCCAAGCAGATCTAGTGAAAATATAGTTTCAATAGTGCCTATTCCACTAGCACCAGGATCTTAAATATAAACCAGTATTTAATTTCATTTACTGTAAAGGCACCTCTTCAAAAGCAAATACTGTTCTAGGATAACTGTAGATCCCATTTTAAAATCTTGAGGATGGAATATACTCTACTTTACCTTGCGGTTCCTCTCCAGATGCTTGCGGACAGCAACTGCTTTCTTGATTAAGTGGTAAAGATCTTCTGGGAGATCAGGGGCAAGTCCCTTGGATTTAAGAATCCTCAGAATTTTGTTACCAGTCACAAAACGAACTTGGGCAACCCCATGCGAGTCCCTTAATATTACACCTGAAATCAAATGAAGCAGCATCGTTGCAAGTACTATAACTTTAAAGTACCGTAAGTTTAAACATATTAATTCATTTGCACATTCAAGAACTATCACAAAAGATAGACCTGTAGAACTTGCAAGACAGTTTATAGCTTGCATGATAAGGCAGTAAAGTAAAAGCTAAAAAATGCAATAGCAATTATATTTGAGGCATTAAATGAATTATCACTTCAGTAATACCTTAAATAAAAACTAGATTCTAAGAGTTCGATTATATTAATAGAATCAGAACTTGATTGAAGAAAAATATCTTAACTGGACAGAATACCAGCTTATACAGTATATCACAGAAGTGAGTACACCCCCTCACATTTTGTAACTATTTAAGTATTTTTTTTTATGTGACAACACTGAAGAAATGACATTTGGCTACAATGTAAAATAGTGAGTATACAGCTTGTATAACAGTATAAATGTGCTGTCCCCTCAAAATAACTCAACACACAGCCATTAATGTCGAAACTGCTGGCAACAAAAGTGAGTACATCCCTAAGTGATAATGTCCAAATGGGTCCCAAGTAGCTGATTTCCCTCCCTGGTACCATGTGACTTGTTAATGTACAAGGTCTCAGGTGTGAAGGGGGAGCAGTTGTGTTAAATTTGGTGTTATCACTCTCTCTCTCTCATACTGGTCACTGGAATTTTAACATGGCACCTCATGGCAATGAACTCTCTGAGGATCTGAAAAAACAAACTGTTGCTCTACATTGAGGTGGCCTAGGCTATAAGAAGATTGCCAAGACCTTGAAACTGAACTGCACCATGGTGGCCAAGACCATGCAGCGGTTTAACAGGACAGATTCCATTCGGAACAGGCCTCACCATGGTCGACGAAAGAAGTTGAGTGCTTTAGCTCAACATCATATCTGGAGGTTGGCTTTGAGAAATAAAAATATGAGTGCTGCCAGCATTGCTGCAGAGGTTGAAAGGTGGGGGGTCAGCCTGCCAGTGCTCAGACCATACGCCGCATGCTGCATCAAATTGGTTTGTAGGGCTATTATTGCAGAAGGAAGCCTCTTCTAAAGAAGAAAGCCCGCAAATGGTTTCCTGCAGACAAGGATTTCTGAAACTATGTCCTGCGGTCCGATGAAACCAAACTAAGCTTATTTGGTTTAGATGGTGTCAAGTGTGTGTAGCGGCAACCAGGTGAACAGTACAAACACAAGTGTGTCTTGCCTACAGTCAAGCATGGTTGTGGAAATGTCAGTCTGGGGGCTGCATGAGTGCTGCCGGCACTGCGGAGCTACAGTTCATTGAGGGAACCATGAATGCTGACATGTACTATGATATACTGAAGCAGAGCATGATCCTCTCCTTTCAGACACTGGGCTGCAGGGCAGTATTCCAATGATAATGATCCCAAACACACCTCCAAAACAACCGATGCCTTGCTAAAGAAACTGAGTAAAGGTGATGGACTGGCCAAGCATGTCTCCAGACCTAAACCCCATTGAGTATCTGTGGGGCATCCTGAAATGGGAGATGGAGGTGTGCAAGGTCTCTAACATCCACCAGCTCCGTGACGTCACGGACTAAGACTCCAGTGGCAACCTATGAAGCTCTGGTGAACTCTGTGCCCAAGAGGGTTAAGACAGTGCTGGAAAATAATGGCCACACAAAATATTGACACTTTGGGCCTCATTTGGACATTATCACTTAGGGGTTATTTTGCGTTATTTTGAAGGGACAGCACATTTATACTGTTATACAAACTGTATACTCACTACTTTACATTGTAGCGAAATGTCATTTCTTCAGTGTTGTCACATGAAAAGATATACATATTTGTGATATGTGAGGGGGTGTACTCACATCTGTGATATACTGTACCCCCTGCAATAAAGAAAACATTTGGTAACTTTCAAATATTTCAAAATATGAATATTTTAGTCAGCTAATAAACCAAGATAAATTTCTCAAATTGAAAACCAAATAAGTAACATGGATTATTTGGCTGCCTGACTCCCAAATGACTCTAAGTTATGTGAGCTGCAGCCCAATGGTCTATTTAAAGTTAGAATGCATGAGCGCATAACTAAGAACCAATGTATATGTTCTCATGTATATATTATTAGTTACATTTTATTTCAACATACCAATTTGGGAAGGTGTCAGGCCTTTCTTTGCCAACTTGTAAATCTGCTCTTTCACATCATCAGAAGTAAGTTTCAGCCACTAAAAAAAAAAGTTTGTTAGCCATTATAGTTTGGATACACTGGATAGCAAATTGGCCCAACTACCTAACACAGAACATATAATAATTCTGTGATTTCAAATTGCAAAATTAACAAAAGTAAAACTTAAAAGCTCTTGCTAAAGAGAATTGTGTAAAGAGAAAAGTGTCCCTTGCTACATTCTCACACAGAATTGTAGCGGCTGAAAGAAAAATAAAAGTAAAATGCTTTACAAATAAAATTACATAATTTTACATAATTATGTAAAAGTAAAATTACATAACGTTTGATTTCATTCAATTTCTTGATACTATGGTTTAGAAGTCTTAACCCTGAAAAAATATGGGAGAAGAGTATAATTTCATGACACTAATGAAACTGCAA
This sequence comes from Myanophis thanlyinensis, assembly GCA_017656035.1. Classification (NCBI taxonomy): domain Eukaryota; kingdom Metazoa; phylum Chordata; class Lepidosauria; order Squamata; family Homalopsidae; genus Myanophis; species Myanophis thanlyinensis. Next base: position 24,640 of record JAEANM010000196.1, on the reverse strand, counting down.
TGCTACGTACTCTTCTGGTCAGCTAAATATTTCCCCCCAAATTCATGGTTCTGATTGTAACTAAGCTAAACTGCATGTGTGACATATGTAAACATACCATGAATTAAAAACTAGAAAAAGTAAGTTGTAGCTCAATTATTTCCATATGCTTGCAAAACTGCTTAAGAGTAACAAGTTTTGTTTTGTTTTTAATTTTCTCATGAGTATAATTGTCTTGGAGCTTGCAACTGCTTGAGCGGTTTTTTTTTATGTTAACTATTCTCCCAAATGCTAAAATATTAAGATTGTCAGCAATCATTCAAAGTGTAACATGCAACAGATCACTTTGAGATAGTTAATATTTATGTTCTCGTTTTCAATGCTACAGTCTTTTTAACACTTGAAAGCTTTTTTTTTACTCAAGATGTAAGTTTTAAGAAATACGTAAGATATATCTACCAAGATGCTTTCCTAATTAACTGCAAGATTGATACTTTATCTCTTAACTGTTAAAATCAAAATAGTAGGAAATAAATTGAAAATAATTTAGCCTGTGGGATATTTACAATATTTACAAACAAATAAGTTGCATCCTTCACTTTACAAGGTTGGATGCTTTTTAATCAAATCCCAAGAAGAGAGAATAATTGAAGTCAGTACTTACTGTAGGCACACTTCTCCTGTAAGGCAAGGCCGACTGGGACAGACCCTTTCTGTTGAAAGAGAAGTCAAAGATAGATTTTAGAAAATGTGACAAACATACAGTTCGCTACAATCTAGGATTGCCAGCACATAAGACACCAATACTGTCAGTGAATCGAAGTTCAAAACATCCTTAAAGATCCATCTCATCCTGGGCAACCTTTTTTTTTTGTACTATTACTATCTGGCAGACGGTACAGGACAATAAAAACAAGGACAAATGGGCTGAAAAACAGCTTCCATCCCAGCCAGAACAGTAATTATATTGAATCCTGCTATACAGTGCAATATTAATGCAGTGTCAGGGATTCGATTGGATTGTACAGAATGCGAAGGGTGTGTGTGCTTTTGTTCTACTTTTTACAATTATAATGTACACTGATTTAATTTCGTTGTACCAGGTGCAATGACAAGCAAGTAAACTAAGAAGCCAAACTTTCAGAACCGCAACAGCTGCATGTAACTTTTGATTTTACCCGAGCTATAAAATTTAAAAATAATAATTATTGCAGGAGTACAGGCGATCCACGAGGCGCTGCCGCCTGCCAATGTTCACAGTTATTTCCCCATCTCCTACAAGGGGCGCCTCCCGAGCCTTTTGTTAAGAGATGTCCCGGATGTTTCACTGAAAACAAGGCATGAGCAGCGAGAGAGAGAGAGAGAGAGAGGAGGGGGGGGGAAGGAGAAAGAGCGCTAAGCTGCGGCCCGACAACCCGCCTCCCATCTACGACTCTACTGGCTCATTGAGGAAAGGCGCCGGTCCCCGCGGTTCTCAACTGAAGTCGGCCTCTATGTAAAGGCCGCTGCCGTCCTTGCCCCCCCCCCCCCCCATCCCATCCCACCCAGCAGAAGCGAAAGAAACGCGCCTGAAATAGCTCGCAAAATTACGAGCAGAGGAAATGTCGGCCGTTCCCGCAAGCCCTCCTCGGACCCTCCCGCCCAAGGCTTTGGACTCGGCCAACTCACCCGGGTGCGTGCATGCGACCCATGATGGCGCCGAAAAAGAACGAAGCGAGGAAGGTAGCTTCTCAGTCTCTCTTTCCGCCGGAAGTGACATTGCGGGCAGAAAGGAAGAGACTGCCGGTTTCGCGTTGCGGCTATTCAGAGCGGATCTTCCGCCTGTTGATTGAAACTACATCTCCCAGCATGCCTTTCTTAAGTCTTTCGTCCTAGCTGAGGGAGCGCTCCGGTGGGACTTGGTTCCAATTGGGACCGATTCGGATTCATTTGTTGTACGGAGGGATGGGCTGACGTGGAGGGGAGTGGGTGTGTCTGAGCGGCAAATGGCACCTCGTAAATCTGATTAAATAAATAAATAAATCACTTGTGCTGCAGCCCAAATTGCGTTTGGACAGGGTTTTTTTTACTCGATTTGGCTAGTCAGAGTCAGTCGCTGCTACCTTTGCATCCTGGGGCTAATTGCCACATATTAACCATACGGACGTCTTCGCCTTACAGGTTCATTTAGTGACCGTTCAAAGTTACAACGGCACTGAAAAAAGTGACATGATCTTCTTTCGGCTGTTCCTGTTAGGGTCGCCACAGCGAATCAACTGCCTCCATCCAACTCTAAAATGGGCATTATCCACTCTCACCCCAATCACCTTCATGTCCTCTTTTAGCATATCCATATATCTCCTCTTGTGACATGATCATTTTTCACTATAATGACCTTTGCAGGATGGTCATGACCCCATGGCCATATGATCCAAATTCAGATGCTTGGCAACTGGTTCATATTTATGATGGTTGCAGTCTCCTGAGATCATGCGATCATCTTTTGCAGCCGGCTGACAAGCAAAGTCAATGGGAAATACAAATTCACTTAACCACTTACTAGTTTAACAAACTTAACTCTGACAAGAAATCATAAAATGGGGCAAAACTCACTTAACAAATGTTTTACTTAGCAATATAAATTTTGGGCTCAATTATAGTTGTAACTCAGGGACTACCTGTGTATGTATCCTAAGATTGGATCTTCAGATATCTGTAAATATTTAACGGTTCTCAATTTTACTATTTTCCATTGTGCATAAAGAACAGCAGTTGGCCATTCCCACCCCCAAAATATATCGTAATTGATATCCTTTTAAAGAATGCAGTATAAGCTAGGATCAAATATTTCAATAAGCCTTTTAGGGTTTCCCCATTGTAAGGTGTATGTTGCTCCAGGAGTCCTGAGGAAGTGTGAGAAACTTTTTAATTGTACATTGCTACAATACATCATTCCCAAAGTTTAATTTTTTCCATTGCTCATTTGTATTTTGATGTTTGGAGGTTGTGTACATGAAGATTATACTGCAGGGACATGTAATAGCAAAAAGATTGGGAACCTGGTGTCTTGGAGGATACATAATGGACACTCCATCAAATGGCTGCACTGAAGGGAAGAAACAGCAGTCATGACAATTCAAACCAATGGCAAACTAGTTAGGCTACTCTTCATTTTCTCTAGCATTGAAAAATGTTCCCCATTAAAGAATTAAATGTTCTTTAATTTACCTTTCTCCACATAGGCAGAAAAAAAAATAATGCACTGAAGCAACTCTATTTTTATTTTTTTAAAGAAATTTAAAAGGCCTGCAAGAGTTACTTGAAATAAAGATGATATAGTAGACTGGCATATTTTCCTTTATCTTTCTGTTTAGTGTTTCTTAGGTGAAAATATTAAAGGTAGGAAACCACATTGGACATTCAGTGATTGGCAGCAATTCTTGAAATGATTTAATCTTGTCCAAGTACATGAGATTTCACTTAGAATATATGCTGATTCTTGAACAGTACTAGGATTAACAGGACTACCAAACACAGATTTAGAACAAATAAAAGAACAGAGGCAACATAAAGATAGTTAATATTTGAAGCAACTTTCTTAAAAAGCTCAGTGGAATAGATTTGACTGAAACTTTTGCACTTATGTTTCTTGAGTCACACATACAAATTAGTGAATTTGGAAAAAAAAGAGGCACCATTTTTTTATTAAATAGCATTTAATGTAATTGTAGGACAGTTATGGAGTCATATTTAACCCAAATATTTTGGGTTAGGCTTAGATAGAAATAATGTACATCTTCATTAGCTATCAGTGTAATATAGCTGAAGTATTTGGTTCTTACAGAGAAAGATACAATTGAAGGCAAACATCCACATTTACTTCTAATGCATTTTATTATTTATAAACCTTCGCCAAATTGATAATCACAGTACTAAGAATACCACATAGGGCATATTAAACTTCTATAGATTATAAGAATTGTGTAATTTTTTTTCCATATGTGGAAGCTTTAAACTTTAGCCCACTGTTAACGGTTACCTGTTAAATCCATATTACACAGTGAACAATATTTTTTTTTGCAGATTCTAGAAATATTTCTTCAGTTTAAAAGCTAATTGTATCCTGGAAAAAGCAATCAAATTTAAGGCAAGATAGTAACATTTCTGGATCATTTAAAAAATAGAGAAATACCAGAGATCTCCCATACTTTTTATATATATATGTAAAGGTCATAAAAAAGCAGTATAAAAATTTTCAGTGCAAAGTCATAACTAATTGTTTAGTACAGAAAATATGGAGGTTGCTTTTCTTATAGCAAGATGTTTTCCTCAAAATGTTAAAGTAAATATACAAACACAAACTGACTTCTAGCTGCAGTCCACATTTGGTGCATAGAATTTAATTTCATTCACAAAGTATAAAAATGCCAAGAGACCACACTTTAAAAATATAGATTAGTAAAGTGTTACAACTGGTTATGATTATTCCCTCTTACCAAATGTCAGCTTAAATATCTGTATTATTTTTTTAAAAAATGGAAGTTTTGTTTGTGTATCACACAAATATAAATAATTTGAAAGAGAGGCAAAATTAATATTGCTCCTTTACATGTTTAATGATAACTGAAAAACACTTTTATAAGAATGTACCTGAAGAACTTTATTAATTGTGAGTTATTTTGAGAAATAGTGATGGTGGGCAAAGGCACAGGATGCACTAGTGGCAAATACTACCATAAAGTGCATCATATATTTCTAACCAACATTCAGACCAGAACTGCAGCTGCAAACCATCGTCATTAAAGGTTTACTTTTAAATCTCTAGATTTGTGCTGTGATACACTGTGCTGTAGTTACAGACTGCAAAAAAGCAGTATATATTGCTTTATAATTAATCTAATGCAACGTTTCACAAAAACAGTAGCCTACTTCCCTGTGTTTATATGACTTGTGGTTTTGTTGATGGAATGGAATACATCTCAAAAAGCATCAAGTGAGCAGGAAATACAATCTAATTAGTTTATAGCTTACAACTTGCATATTTTAACATATTATAACAAACTCTTCTAAAAATGTTAAGTATCTTCTATTATCACAATGCAGCTTTAACACAGAAGAATCCCAAATTTAATTTATAGTCAATTATGAACATTTCAGCATCTCAGTTAACAACCATTTAATATCATACTTTTGTTTAATTGACTGCAATAATAGATTGTCACACATTCTATCGTATAATTCATCATGCTATTTTTTTCTTTAAATTCAGCAGTCTGTATCTTTATTCTAAAGTATTTGGGCTTCAACATTAACCATTTTGTGGAATGTTAATAAAATTCCTACAAAAGCTTTTTTTTTTTAAATTGGGATCAGTAAATTGCAATTATATCCTTTTCCAATTGTTACAAATTAGCTGGATACAAATTAAAGAAATAAATTTAAAATACAATCAACCATACCTCATAAACAGCATCTTTTATTAACTGTACTAATGGCAAATCAATTTTCATTGAAGTAAAATCTTCTATGGATTATTTCCTTATTATGAAAAAAATCTAAATGTTAGTTTTAATGGTCACTGTGTCAACTTCACTATCCAATAGCTTGTGCAATTTATACTTGGCCTTTTTCTATAGTATGCATATTTTTAATTCCGATGATATTAATAGAAATTGTGCTTTGGGGACTTCTACTTTGTAATCCAAAACCACTGCTCTATAGCCCATATATCCACCTAAAAGAAATGCAGTGCTTTATAGCAAACCATGGTGTAAAATCAATTGCATCTGCATTCATACAGTACTTGTAGTTCATAAGTAAGATTTTTTTGATAAGATTTTTTAATGAATCTGACCTAAAGTAGACCTAAACTGAAAGGGGAAATGTTAAAGAATTTATACAGTGAACCACATAAGAATTTTTTCATCAAGTTTAACTTTTAGCACTGGAAAAATGTTTTGAATATTAGAAATGAGGTAAAAGCAGCAAAATAAGGCACCATTATTTATAATATTTAATTTCAATTATTGGCACTCATTCTAATTATGGCTTCTAAGAAGCTTTATGAATTATAAGGCTAAATGTTACACTGAATTTCTATCCTATTTGGGCCTCCCTTTTAACAGACTGAAAAATAATTTTGTCAGGATCATATTTTTAAACTGCTGCTGTATGTGCTGAGAGCAGAATTATAAAATCTTTATAACTACAAATTATAAAGAGCAGAATTATAAAGTTTGCAGTATATCAAAAGCCAAAAAATTTAAATGGGATTGAAATGAATTCAGGATAACCCCCACATATTGAATTTGAAACATTTCTTCATATTCAGAACTGCATTTATAACAAGTATTACATTTATACAGTTCATATACATCAATGCTTAGATATTATTGCAGTAAAAGCATAAAGCAGATGACTTGCCAGAAGTCTTGTGTAAAGTTTTACAAAGGCTGGTCCAACTATAATCCACCAAATTGCAGTGTTTCAAGCTAAAGTGTATGGATTATCTTCAAGTAGAGAAAAGTGATCCTATACAAATGGAGTTAAGATTATTTATAGTTCATATCTTCAGTTCTGCAAGTTGTCAGGTTCATAAGTAGGAGGCAGCAGCAAGCCTGTACCAGTTCACAGTCTCCTTGCTTAAGTTAAAATCCTTTAAAGAAAGAGTGATACCACCCAGGAAAAAGTTTTCACGTAGAGATTCGGCACTGAGTACACTTAGCTGAAGTTCCCTTTGCTTGAGTGTGTCTTTGCTATATCCACTGTACACAAGCTATTAAAAAAAACACTAATTTAGAAGCAGGGCAAGACAAGGAAGTTTAGAAAATATCAGTAAAGTTTAGGGTTTAGCGATAGCAATTCCAACCGTCCCTGTTGCCATCATTAACCAAATCCACTAATAGTAGCTGAGGAATCAGTCCAATTCAAGCTATTCCTGGCTTGGTCTCTTCCCAGCCTCCTGAGCCTTGGTAAAGTGAGGGGATGGCTCTTCCTGAATTCTCCCAACCCACCTATCTTGTTCCCACGTGACACTACTGTACTGGCCAGAGTCTACTTGTACTTCCTTCTTTAAAGAAGGAAACCGTGTCAAAGAAGGCACTAGCTGCACTGGCATGAAAGAAGGATCCTTCCAGCCAGAGCCTTTTTTCACGAAAGAAAGTCCTGGCTGGTGCACAAACAGAAACCTTAGCGCAAAAGTACTAGCACAAAAGAAGGCACACAAAGAAGCCCCTGTAGTGGCATGTGGTATGGTGGACATGGTGAGCAGAACTGGGCAGCAGGAGTAGATGGTATGATTTGGATGGGCAGACAGCCAAAAAGCGGTCATAAATGTGGGTGAGTCCTAGTGAATCCAAATTTTATTCACCTGATTGTGGGGGAATCGCAATGGCCAGAACTTCAATGGATGTGTTACCTGTGTTCCTGTTGTTTATTTATCCCTCAATGGATGGCTTCTACATTACATTTTGCTTTGGAAAACTACCCAACTATTTCAACTTACCATTTCATTGAATGTTGGATTTCTAGTTTTCCGTGATATTTTGGTTTTCCGTTTAGAAGTTTTATGCATGTCTGGAAGCAAATACGTCTTTACATATGGGTTAGGATCTGCACCATCGTCAGTAACCTTACAAAAAAACACATTTTAAAAAAAAACTAAAAATGAGGACAACCATATTTAAAGAGAGCAAGGAGAGTGCTTAATGTCTACATTTAATTACATGGCATCAAGTCTTAGTAATCACATAGACAAGATTTCTCCAGGATGATTGCAATAATTTACAATCCTTTTTTTTTAAAAAAGATAAAAGCTCCAAATCACTTAGGACCAAACTTTTACCAGATGTTAAAAATATGGTGATAATGCTTATGGGACAATTATTTCTTAATTTTATAATAGCATGTATCAATACTACTCAGGGACCCCGAGAATGCTATCTAGTAGGACTTAAGAAGTATGTTTTTTCTGTGGCTGCTGATACCTTATGGAACACCCTGCTCATGGCAATTTGGCAGGTCCTCACCTTCTTAGCCATCTGGAAGGTCATGACAACCTGGCTTCTTACCCAGGCACTGGAATAGCATGGTGGAGCCTATATAGAGTTATTGGAGTACCTTGAACAGCTGATTGAGGCACCAGATTTTTAGTTTTTGTTGCATGCTTTTTATAGTTTTGTTGTGAAATACCCAGAGTAGCCTTACTAATCTTTTAAATAAACAATAAATATAAACAAATAAATTGTATTATTTTGTAGAATCCTCAGGTTCTTTGAGAATAGAGGTACATGACCCCAAGGCCCTAAAGCTGCATGTTGTCCCTAGAAGCTTTGATTCATTTCTCCAAAGTTACACCAGTTGTTATTTTTAACATGATAGTAGGAAGAAAGTGCTAAATATCCGACTGGAGAGTAACAATATTAATTATGTTTAATTTTAATGAAATAAAAGGTAATGATTTTTCTATGTTTAGTTTTTGATTATATTATTCAATTGCCTCACTGTTTTGTTGAATATAGTCCTCATATTACTTGAGCCTGATTTCCTCAGCCCCCAGAAACAACCATCTTGGTTTTCGAAAACAGTCTCATAATTCATAAATGAATCATACTATAATTATTTAAATACATTTATATACTTACCAAATCTTTAATGTGCATCACCATGATAAACAGAGTTTTATTTCTATAAGAGATGGACAACTTAACTTCTCCTCCTACTTTTCCTGAGGTAGGACTTGAAGGGCCTACATCTAAAAACAAACAAACATTTCATTTTGACTTTGGGCCAGTCACTCTCAATCATTACACCTTATGTAGTAATAATAATTCTTCCAGAAATTGCCAAATATTCCCAGAATGTGATGGTCTGAGAGAATGTTCAAAATGTATCCAAGGGAAACAGAATGTCCCAGAGTTTTCCAGAACGTTCCATTCCTATTCTAATGATTTAACACAATTTACACTGTATATCTTTATATTCTGTGGGAACTCCACATGGCAGAGGCTTCAGAGTTCAATGAAATAATTGTGCTATTCAGGATACTAATTAAATTATAGAATTATATTCTTACCTGTACACCTAGTTATTCCATCAATTCCTTCAGCTTTTTCATCACGAGGTAAGGGATGAAAGAAAGTATAAACAAGATCGCACTAGGTTGGGAAAGATAAAAATTCAATAAGAACTATCTGTCAGACAAACTATATATAAAATCATTTAAATATTTTGCAGGCTACTGTCAAGAATTACCTCCGATACATCTGTTGATGCATTCATTAAATTTTGTATGTAGCTATTTAGCTCTACTTTCCTCTTGGCAGCTACATCTTTTACATGAGTTCTTCCTAGAACCATCTTACTAGGAAAGCTACAATAACAGAGGTAGATAGTTACTTCATTTTTATTGAGGCAAAAAAAGTAAAAGCAATCATATAGACTCGGGCAATACAAAGCATTAAAACATTACTTCATGAAGTATTGCTCCATGAAGTGTCAAAGGAGTTACTTTTTCTGGATGGCTCAGCACAGGTGTCTTCTCATGCATTGATACTGTATGTACATCTATTTTTTGGGCAATCAGCTGAAGTGTTTCCAGTATATGTACATCTATCCAAAATGTATTTAATTTTATTTTTATTTATTAACTTTTTATGCAACCCGTCTCTCCTACAAGGTGACTGAAATGGGAAATACAAATGGGGAAACCTCAAGAGTATCCTAGACGCAGATTGAAGATCATGATCATGTGATTACAGCTCAGTGAGATACAGTGGTACCTCTAGATAAGAATGCTTCATGTTAAGAAAAATCCAAGATACGAAGGGTTTCTCAAAAACTATTTTGCTTCAGGATAAGAAGAAATTCCAAGATACAAAACCACAATCCTTGTCGGCCTGAGGGGGGAGCCAAAACCACGTATTGGCTGAATGGGCTGCTTCAACGTAAGAAAAAATCAGGATACAAAGGCCACCCTGGAACGGATTAATTTCTTATCTTGAGGTATCACTGTATCTCAAGTACAATGGGCACCAAGCGCCCAGAGTACAGTCATGTAACCACAGGGATGCCGCAATGACCAAACCTCTGAGAACCACCCTTAAGTCCCCCTTGTTTAACATCATTGTAAACTGAATAGTTGCTGAACAAGTAGTTGTAACCTAACCACTATATGTATTGTTGAACTGTTCAGAGCGTCATGTAGGTCTGCTGATATATAAGCAGAGTAAATGAAGAAGTAACCCCAAAACAGGGTGTTTTTCTCATTGACTTCATTAAGAAAATATTCCAATGTGCTAATCTTTTAAACATCTAAATAGGTAAGTTTTAGACATGTACAAAAAAAATTAGCCAAAACAAAATTTTGACACATACCCTGGTAATTTCCAAAGAGGAAATAGGATCCCAAGCTTGTTGTGTAATTCCTGAAACTCATCAAATGTGCGAAAAATGAATGTGGGTTCAGTTTGCCCCTCTCTCAAAACTCTGACCACATAGATCTGCCAAAGAAAAAAAGCAAATATTTCACTAATATTAAAACGTTTAACTTCTGTAATCCTGTGCTATCATCTTTCCAAAACTTGTGCTCTGCAAATATGGTAAGATTTCAACACCCAGAATTGAGGATCATGGGTGGGGAGGAGGATTTGGAAAATGCCACACCCTTATATTTATTTCTAATCATTCCATGAAAAAAAAACATTGCCAGTAGCAAGGTTTTTCAACCTTTGCTTTGCCTTGAGCCATAGTTTACAAATCAGGACTGGGTTGACGTATCATGACAATATCATAGCCTTTATATGCTTGCTTTGAATACAATTATTTCAATAGTTGGTATTGCAACCATATATATTTTTTCCATCCCAACCTTGCAACTGATTCATCAAACCTCACTGAAACAGAATCATTTTGAAGGTGGAAATAGGCATGGGGGGTGATATAGTCTGCAATGCTTCTGTGGTCCTGAATAAACTGCCAAGCACTGAATTTCGAACATGTGACTATGGTGTGTGTGTGTGCTACAACAGCTATAATTTCAAGGATCAGGTATAAATATTATATTTTAGCACCACCGTAACTTTGAATATTGTTGAACAAAATGGTCATCATCTGAGGACTTTTGGTACAAAAACCCTAAACTTCCTTAGTCATTTCCAAGACTTAAATATTATTAATTATTGGAACATCCATTAAAGCAGATATTCCTTCAGTGATATTACTGCATTCAATATGGTTTGACTTATAGATTGACAAGTTGCACTCAAAACCACAGAATCTGAAATTCCTGCTATAATGGGATACATGTGAAAATAGACTGGTTAAAGCGAATGAAGGAAGCTACGGAAATCATGCTTAATCAAAATATAATTCATTAACTTACATAATATTTATCTGGGTTGTATCTCTTATGGTAGGTAAAAACAGACGCTTCTTTGATACGACCATCTTGTTTGAGTGAGTATGTTTTGGGTGAAAAAGATAGGATTGGCTCATCATTAGAAGGCAGCCCTAAGAAACGCAGTTGAGCAAGGTTGTGAATAAAAAAGTTGAACTTTGTAGCAACACTTCCCAAACTTGATTCAATTAACCTAAAAATAAACAAAGAATATTAATTTGATATAAGTATATCAATCTCTTTTAGTTTCTTACAACTTTATTGGAACAAAAATATGAAGGATCGCTTCACAGTTCAAATTCTTAGTTCAGTGGTACCTTGGTACTTGACAGTTTTGAAACTTGTCAAATTTGGTATTTTATGCATTTTGATGAGGAAATGTGGCCCAGTATTTGTTGTTTGTTTGGTATTCAATGCGCAAGCTAAACTTGTTGGTGTTGGTTGCCTTGGGACTCACTACATTAGTCCTTATGGAAAAAATTGTTTGGTACTTGTCGCTTTTGGCACTCATCACACCTCTCAGAAACAACTAACGAGTATTTAGGTACCACTATATTAATCATAGTGGAAAATTTTTAAATTAATATTATAAAACAGATAGTATAGCTATTAGCTTTACTATTGCTAAACCCAAAGGACTAAGCGTATATAGAATAATTCCCAAGGGTTTTTTTGGGGAAATGCAAATTCCACAAACCTATTACAACTTCCATTGCTAAATTCTGGCAGTCCCAATTGCCACTGTAAGGCTACTCCTCCGTGATCACAGCATTCCAGAGTCTTATGATTACATTTGGGAGCTCCTGCTGGCTTCCCCATTGACTTTGCTTGCCAGAATCCATCAGTGAACGTCACCAATGGCAATCATGTGACTGCAGGACATTGTAATGTAATAACTGCAAGCCAAACAAACACCTAAATTGTGACCATGGGACCGCAGAGATGCTGCGATTGCCACAACTATGAAAACCTATCACAAGTCACCCTCATTCAGCTCCATGGTAACTTTGAATGGTCACTGAATGAGTGTAGATTAAATGAAGATTACCTGCATACCCTTTCATTAGTAAAAGCAATTTACATTAACATTTTACTTGTCTATTAACAGAATTTATAAACTGCCAAACTCTGACTTTGAAATTTCAGCAGTGTACATCAATTTAAAATCCAAACAATCAGAACTCCACCAATACAAAATAAAAACACAACCATTACAGAGGCTGAAAACAAGACATTACTGTTTTTCCCAGTGCATAGAATAATCTGGTTTCATGGCTCCATGAAAGGCTAATAAGTCAGGGTCACCTGCATCTTAGGGGATGGGAAAGATCATTCTAAAGGGCAGACTCAGCAACCAAGTAGGTACTTTTTAAAGACCCATCAGATGACTCTTCTTGAAAAAAAGGCAGTTGGAGCATGCCCACCGTGTACATCCTCTTGCAATGGGCAACACTAGTTAGAGATAGGAAATAACACAGCCCTGTGCAATGAAGTGGTTTATTGTGGTCATCAGCACCTTGAATTGTACCCAGAAACCTACCTGGAACCAGTGAGGTTCATGGGCAAAATAAGAAAGGGGACATTTCCCTGATTTCTACAGTCCTCTGTGCAACCAAATGTCCAAACCAGGTGTTAAGTTACACAAAGATAAGGACAAATAGATAGAACATCTGTTTGTTTGTGGAAGTTAACTGAACCTCTAGCCTTAGCTGCAAACAATAGACACATGCAAAAAAACAAGATTTTAAAATTATTTGTGTAGTACCTTGTGAAGAAAATGGTAGCCTCGGCATCAGTAGTTTGGGGCTGAAGAGCATCTTGGACGTATTTGAGATCTTGAACTCCAGTAAGTTCTGGCAAACCAGAAGACATCATCTGTAAAATGAAGAGATACAGTAACTTCTTCAGTTAGAAAGTGTACAATACTTACTTATACACAAGCAAACATTTATTTTTTAAAAAAAGCTTTCCAGATTTACGCATACTGTTTAGAACTTTAAATTATGAACATAGCTGTATTCTTTGTTTTAAAACAAGCCTATTTTGTTAACATCAGTGACATATAGAAATATTACCAATGACAGCAGATTAAGGAAAAGGTTGGCTTGTTTTCTGATTAGATTATAAGCTTGGCAGCAGAGATCAATAAATAGCTGGAAGCGAATTGTGGGCTTTTCTCCACCATTGATAACGTAAGCCATATCTGATGTCAGCACAAAAGGAGCCCGATCCCTTTCAAAGAATAGAAAATAAGAATTTGTTTTTAAATACTGCATCCTACATGTAGCGAAGCATGACATTTTTTTAAAATTGAGAAACTTTAAAACTGAAGTAAAGGGTAAAATGTATAACTGAGGTACTTTGCAAAAGTAAAATGTGTAACTTATTTCTGCACACATATGAAAATGAACAGCAAATACAAATCAATCTCAGTGAACAGATTCTTTAAAGATGTTTCCAAATAACATGTGGATTATTTGATACCTCAGATGTTGGAATTTCACCATGTTCTAAAACCATATTTGGCTAAAGAAAGTTCACGAAAAACTTAAAACTGGCCCAGTTCAGGGAATTTGTGAAGCAAGACAAAAATGCTTGCTTGTTCAGTTGGTACGAAGCACTGCTATAAATGTGTATCATTGTTACTTAGCAAATCTGACTTTTATGGTTTAACACTTTTATGGTTTAAAACGTAATACTTTTCATTCCCAACTAAGCAAAGATGTTCAGGAAAAAAAGCTCCCATTTTAATACAAAGCATCAACATTGCAGAACAAAATTTAAGAAAACTATAAAAAAGTGGTTAACATTATAGAAACACCTAATTCCTTAACCACTTTTATGAAAATATTTCATAACAGAAAAATCACGACTTGACAGCTTCAATGTGGTAGAAACAAGAGTTAACACAACATGAAAAAAGTTACAGCATTATGTTTTTCAAGATGGTGCATTATAATTGCAACGTCCTCCATGGTTTCAAATTACTGCAGTGGAACCTTTTAATTTCTTCATAGTTTCATACCTCTTAAAGCTTCCAAACATCTGAGCATGGCCCAAGAATTTTCCAAAATCAATATGAAACATGTGTCCTGTACTTCGAAGCATTATGTTATCATTGTGGCGATCGCAGATACCTAGGACATAGGTAGCCACACAACATCCAGCACAGGAATAGATGAAATTTTCAGAAGCCTAAAATAGACGAAATTAAATATATTTTTATTATTTAATTTGAAGAAAAGCACCTTAGTTTAGTATTCAGAAATCAGCTGCAATAGCAGAAACATTCTAAAGAATATAAGATCAGCTGCAATAGCAGAAACATTCTAAAGAATATAATTTAGAATGTTTCAAAATTATGATTAAATATCAGTTCTTTGGAAAAGATCATTAACAAGATAATATAATTACTTGACTTTTAAAATCCTAGTTCAAATAGATGAAAAATAGAAAATCTTAGGACCTAGTTTTCCATGCAAATGGAGAGACAAAGTTTTAAAATCATCTGTGATTTACCATGTATTGAGCATGTCATTTAAATGCAAGATTCCCATTACTTCCAGGTATCTCAAAGATGTAACTTGGAATTGTCATGTCAGTGACCTACTTAAGGTAGCACTGTCCTGTATTTAATTATTAACATGACATGTGAATGAATCCCAGATAAAGTTAGTTCACAGCAGATAACATACTATTATCAGTCTCACAAGTTTCTATTTGGAAATGGTATGTAATTAATTTACACCTTTTCATATTCTTCTTCTGTAGAGTTGTACTTTCTTAGCCATTCTGCAAGAGGCTTATCTTTAAAGGATCCTGTCACTCCATACTCCACTTGAATTTTCCTAAGAGTATCTGAAGCTGGAACAAGTTCTACCATTCCTTTAAATCAATCAGCAAAAGGTAATGAGTATAAAAAAAACCCTGTAATACATACTACTATGTGGTTCTTTCATAAAAATACTTAACTTAAAACATTTTAAAAAGCTTCTAAATCCAAATTGCTTGCCAACATAGATTATATTATTCTTTGCATTTAAAATACTAAATAATATTACACTGTAAAATAATTCAATTCGATTTAAAGATTGTTACTGTAAAAAAAGCCTACAAATCCCCTTGTTCCTAAATCAACTAAAAAATGGAACGTTTCCTTTAAGATGAGCCCGTGACTTTATAGATCTTAGTTTTCCTGCAAATAGCATGGAAGTATTTTATCATTGTGATCTTATGAGACATTTTTTTCAATTTACAAGCCTACAGTCTGGGATTCCACATGGTCTCCCATTCAAATCCTATGTTTTTAGAAGTCAGCCATCAGTTAGCTTCTGCCACCTGCTGTCGACAAATCAACTTAATATTTAACATGGAGAAATAAAAAAAAGTAAATATTCTTCAACATTCTGTATACTAGCACCAGACTTCACTCAGTGTTCTAAGATAGCAGATGGATTTTGCAAATATATTGGGCAGTTCAATTAATGACAATTATTTTTATGGCTATTGTATTTTGGGCTGCTTAGCAAATATGTGGCATCTGAGAAACAGGCTTTACAATAATGGTGTTGGGTCTGCCATTCCTGTCAGAAATTGTGACAGTAGCTAGACAAAGCTTTAACATTGCATGTAAGATAATACAAGACAAAAAATTAAAGCTCTACCTCTATCTTTGCCAGTTGCAAGGCACTTGAACATAACCATCCTCAAATCCAGTCCTTCCTGTAACCAGATCTTATCCATGATTTTTATCATTTGCAACGCTAACATATCCTGGCGCAGATCTTCTCCAACCTAAGAAAAAAAACAAAAGTTGCAAATGAGAGAAAGGAATGTTGTCAAGACAGGTCCAATGAAGATCAGTTCTGCCTATTTTATTGTAAGTTAACATAACAGCAGAAACTGATTTAGTGTTTCTTTACTAGTATCAGTTGTCTAGGTTTTAACAGTATAGATCTGTGATGGCGAATCTATGGCATTCGTGCCCAAGTTGGCATGCATATACATCTCTGCCTGCACCCCAGCAGTCACCTCAACTTATGGACTGCGCATGCGTGATTCCTGCGCAACTGCACGTGTGTGACTCCTGTGCAAATGCACATACACATGCAAGGTTATGCACGAGTAGGGTGCTACTGCACGTGTGAAAATTGCCGCACATGAGTTGTGCGCGACTGCGCATGCATGAAAAACACATGAGTCATGTATGACTGCACATGTGTGAAAAACACCATGTGTGAGTTGTGCACGACTACGCATGCGCAAAAGACGCGGGTGCATTCACATTTGGCACTCAGTGCCAAAAAGGTTTGCCGCCACTTGTATAGATTCTATACACACATGTGTCATAGATTCACCACCAGTGAACAAGGCGAGCAACCTGCAACCTGTATGTCTCAGGAAATCCATTCACTTTCTTCATCAAAGTCTGCTAATATCTTATTTTTCTGCATTTTATAATAACAATAGATGCTGTGGCCCAGCACGAACATGAGCAAGCATGTTGGGGGGGGGGTTGTGTGAGCAGTACTACTCCTCAGGCGAAATAGTGGTGGGAGTAGGAGAAAATCTATAAGAATAACTTTGCTATTAGATCTGCTTTTGGGAAGCCAGCAGGAAAGATTGCAAATGTCAATCCTATTGCTATGGGATGCTGCAACTTTCCCAAGTATAAGTCAGTTGTTAAGCACCTGAATCACATGCCTGTGGAAGTGCTGGGATGGCCATAATCCTGAAACTCATAATAAATTACCACTTGTTCAGTGCTATCATAACTGAACAGTCACTGATAATCAGCTGTAAATTCAGGAGATACTTATACTGCAAAACAATTTATTTGAAAATTATCATATTAAGAAACTCAAGCTTCATTTATGAAACAATATTTAGTATAAACTAGAGAAAGCATGAATGAAAATATGTCATAAGTAAAGAACATATAGCTGAAATGCTTCTTATAATCAAGGCAGACAGTATGCTGATCCTATGAAATCCTAGGTAAAGTCTAGACTCCTTCAAGAACTGTCTGTTTTGTTCTTTAATGTAATTTTTCATCAATTCATGAATATTGCTCTATTAAAAAAAATACCCTATTTTTTCCAATATTATAAAATACACACAAAAAGATATCCAATACAAAATTTAGTGGCAAATAAGGGCAAAATTCATTGCAAAATAAGATTTAACAGAATAATGGCACAAAACTTTTTAAACCTCTCATATGTTCTCTAAAGGGAAACAATTATTCTTAGCCAAAAAAATTTGACAATTTTAGAAATGTTTGAATTTTCATTGAACATATGCAAATTATCCCTACAAATGTTTGAAGCATCCAGAGGGCTCTTTATGACCATAAAAAGTCAGAACATTTTTTTCTCATGGAATGACACTGCCTTCAACATTGGAGGGGAAATATCTGTAATTGAAGCAAAAAATGTACCTTAAACATTACATTAATTTCTTCTCCCAAAGGATCTGCATTCACCAAAGCAATTTTAAGAGGAACTGCATTAGAACTGAAATAGGAACATGCCTGTCAAAGATACAAAACATGGTTCATATTATATAAATCAAAAGGTTAAAAATAGAAATGATAAATGTTCTAAGTTTGGTTTTGCTCAGTTTCTCATATAATAATAACAAAACAACAATAGAAATAAACAACACTTAAATTAGAATATACAAAATTACTAAATGGTAAACTAAAGGCCCAGACAATTCTTAAATAGTGGTACAATAAAACAAATGGATTAATTAAACCTATTACCAGTAACAATATACTAGTTATTCCCTCAAGTGGAAACAACATCAAAAACAAGGAAGTCTGTCACTAGGGCCAGTTTACAAGTTTTTAAACAGAGGAGAATCCTGATTCCTCATAATTAAATAGGGACATTTTGAGGGCAGTTTTAGTTTATACTATATGTGGTTTATCCTGTATACTTTTTACTTAGCAAAGTTTCATAAAGATAATACAAACCTAGCTTGTTGCAACAAGATGAGAAATAAAAAGAAATCCAGGTTGGAAAAATTGGCAAAAGTTTGCCAGGAGAAGTAAGCAACAATAAATATGTGGGGGGTTGGGGGGAGGCACAGCTAGGAAAAGGGTCAGCTTAGAAAGGGAGAACCTGAGGAGATAAAAGGAATAAGGTACAAAGTTTTAAATAAGGAAGACAGAATGGCTACTTGTGAATAAAGGCGAGGTAAAAATAAAAATACTTTTTGCTTTTCTTCCTGCAGCCCTTTGCCCAGCTGGGATTCTATTTCCTGCAACTAACAAAGAGAATGACAGTTTGGTAAGTATAACCAATTCAGGAGTAATGACTGGCAACTCCAACTGTGAGGAAAGACAGTGGCAGCCAGTTTCACTAATGAGGAAATTACTCAGTGATGTACCAAGTAACATGGCTGGGAGAGAGCTTTAAAAGGGAAGAAGAAATATGGACTGGACCTGACCTGAGGAGGAATGATCACAGGAAGTGAGATATATTGCTATATGAGACTTGAAGAAACAGCTGTTGCTGTGAGCATCTTGCAAGGCTGGAGACAAAATTAGTTTATTTAAAAATGTTCTGCACCTTTAAGATGCCTTCTCTGTTTCTTATGTAGGACATCTAGCTCTGAGCAAGCCTCTCTGCAGGACACAAGATTTCATTTATGTATGACAGCCTAATGTAGGTTATTCTTATGGAGGAGTCAAAATATAGTTTTGCTTAAGGACACCAGAATTCTATTGCTATATGTGTTTTATGTCTTCACTTCCCCTGAGCAGTTTGCAGATCACAAAATAGAGAACACCAATCTCCAAACATTTACAGAGTAACTAGGCAGAAATGGGAAAGGTTGAGAGGGATATATGGGAACCAATGGTTATCGTCACAAAAGCCCATACCTTCACATTCAATTCTTTAGCTACAAGACTGGGGCCGAGAGGCAAGCGGCATTTGTTTTTCAAGAAAAAAGACTGGACACGTTCCATTCCACTTTGCAGAACCATCTGTTAATAACCAATTATTAACAGGTTAAACTTCATTAAATAAAATTTGCAGAAATGTTTTCATTATGAATAAAGCATTAAGTTATATCGGCGTTCTTTTACAACATAATCTGGTGTGTGTGAAGCAGCAGCGGTGTATTTTCGGGGTTGTATATTTCAGTCTGTATTACAAGGCTCAGAAATTTTGTGAAAGAGATGAAAAAGTAAGCTCACCACCTCACTGTGGCTGATTTCACATATGAACTACTGCTGTACCATTAATAAACGCAACTGTGCTTTCATTCACATTTGCACATAACTTGATCACTTCACCAACCTGTCTGGCTGAGCCGCTCGTCTGCTTGACTTTTTCTGCAACCATTCCTAAGATCTGCACAAGTCTTGACTGCCTTTCCAGCTCTTCTCTCAGACTTTTGCCACAGATGGAAAGGAAAGCACCAAGGATATGCTCATACCTTATTCCATGTTTGGTGTCATGCAAGGTATCCTTTAGTAACCTAAAATATTATATAAGATTAGATTGGGTTTCCTTCACACATGCTTATTTGAGCCATGTTTTGTACAAGCCTTCAAGGCAGGGTATATAATGTGCCCCTCTTTTTTATTTGCCTCCACAACAGCAACCCTACGAGGTAGGTTCGGCTGAGAAAAATAACAACTGGATCCAAATCACCCAGCAAACATCTGTGGCTGATGGTAGACTGGAAGCTGGATCTGCTCTCCCCTAATCCAACACCTTCACCACTACAGCACACCAGGCCTCTTCAATAAATTGGATTAAAAGTACTACAAAACAGCAGAACACAGCAGAAACCACATGCTCAACTGGCTGCTCGATCTATGACCCAGAGAGTGGAAGGACACGAAGGACTGATATAATCTTTGATTTAGTAAGCCTCGATGAATGTAGCCCTTATCTTTAAAAGTCCCAAGAAGACATGAATATTTTGCATGTGCACATACCTCAAGTAGGGACATGTGTAAAGTATTTTCATGGTATCCAAACCCAGAACTGCCTTAACTGGAGATGCTTAATATGCCATAATCCTTAACTTGTTACTGGCCAGCACATATAGCAGATTGCACTCTAACTTTGATATTTTTTTCTATTATCCAGGAAATGGTCTTAAGAGTGAATTGTTTTAATTTATACTTTTTACTGTACACTGATTTTATTTTGTTGTTTAAAATAATTAATGTGTACGTACATAAAAATAAAGCAAAGCAAATGTTCAAGTTTCAAGAAACGATTCATAATATGGATCAACAGAGAATGTGTGGAGAGAAGACAGTAACATCTGAAACCGTTCTTTTATTTTCATTAATTTATACAGCACCTTCCCCTGCATTTACAATATTATATTTTATGTAAAGTTAAAATCAGTTAAATGATTTTTTTTCTTGTCCCTATGTAAAGCATAATCTTTCTTAAGAAATAAACATATTACCTGAATTCAGTTTTAGAGAGAGACTAGTGCAAGATATGGTAATAATGCTTTGGAACAGAAGAAAGCAATCCAGAACTTCAGGAAAAATACAATAGCTTTTTCAGAACACCTAATTAATTTCTAACTCCAACACAGTATACACTTTTTCTGGCCTATAAAGATGTATGAATATTCATCATTTTTAAAGTTCTCACATCAACTTTTTACTTGTTCTTGAAAATAAAACATTGTTGAAAGATTATGAAAAAGAATATAAATTTTCTTACCAATATAGGTAGTGTGCTATTCGAATATTTCCTAATGCTCGGGCCAAGAGGAATCTGACTAAAGAGTTGTCCAGATACGTTTCATATTTTAATGCCTAAACATACACAAAAGGTAAGTTTTATAAAGTCAAAATTTAAAGGCAACTTAGCACAAATGGTTTTCCGCATCAATAGTTTTCCAATTAAATGAACTTCCCAAAATTTGGTCCTTAAAATATGAAACCATTCAGCACTGTTTAAACTTACCATTCAGACTCAACCAATCAATTGATCTATTTATTCCAATCTGTCTGTCTATGTTCTTAGGAAGCATAATCCATTTAATCTTTTAGACGGCTGTACACCGCCCCAAGTCCTTCGGGAGAGGGGGCGGTATAGAAAATAAATAAATAATTAATTAAATAATTAAATAATTAAATAATTAAATAATTAAATAAACAAATGAATTAAAAAAAATTAAAAGACTTGGATATAGGAGAGATAATATTTAAACTTCCCTTTCTTTTGCATCTCCTTATCCATTCACATATCAGAAGGGCTCTTCAAATTTTTGGACCTTTTTTTACTCACAGCCTTTGAATAACTATTATCTTATTAAATAGCAATACACAAACAAAATATAAATATTTTAATAGGGAGCATATTCAAAATGATTCTGAAGCGATATGATAAATAGTAAAAAAATATATCAGCAGCATTGAAATGACATTGTATTTTTATTTATTTTTGTTATTGTTATTATTTTTATAAATAACTGGAATACATTCAATATTGTAACATAATATAAAACCATCTCTTATCCTTTGAGATGAAAAAGGAAACATTAAGAAAGGTCTTAAATAATCATCCTAACATTCAGGCAGGCTCACAATAATTTACATAATTTAATTGTACATTAAATTTAATGTGAACCAACAAACTTTTATTTTATTACATCTTTTCAATTATTTCTTCTGAATTTTCTACATTTGCTCCCTCATTCATTAAGTCTCTGTGAACCTATTTTCTTTCTCACACAGACTCTTCAATCATATACCATGGGCTAATAATCTTTTCAAGTCTCAAACTCCAAAGATCTATTAAAACACACACACGCACCCCAAATCAGTGTAATCTTATCTATTTCACAAGGGGTCAAAAGTCAACAACAAAATCCCATTAAAGTTCAGAGATAATCTACTGCAAAATCTGAGGATTGCATTACACTTTGGTCATTTCCTTTTCTTTTTGATTATTTAATTTGGAGGTTTTACAGACACCACCTGCCTTGATATCTTGGTGCTGACCATAATCTAACCTCATTTACTAGACTCAATATAAACAAATGCAAATAAATTTCACCCAGATTGTTTAACCTTAAGGTGCCAAATATGCAACAGAAATTGCATGGAAATAACGGGAACAGAAAAGGATAGAGTTAAATAAAATAAGTAAAGTGGTTTGTTTTATGCTGTAAATGCTATTGTTCAATTAAAATGGCATTTTATATTGTATCTCGTTTATTAGACTTAATACCAAAATTATTAATGTTACTTCCATAAATCAATTGTGGTTTCTGATTAACTTCTGTGCAGTTTTAAATGCCATTCCCCCCCTCCCCCCACTTTTCAATATGTTTAATATGGTATTCTTCTGACCTGAACAAACTGGGGAAGAATGTCAGCGAGTTCATCATCATTTATTGCTTCAATCCACTGTACAGCTTTTGTTCTTACTTCTTGATCTGCAAAACTACAAACCAGAAGATCAGCTGAAATCATATTTGATTAAGTTTGGCAAGAATACATGTTCCAAGGATATTTGGGAAACTTTTAGCGGGAACATTAGAAATAAAGTTTTACCCTATACAAAAAGGTCTTATGCATTAAATCATAATGCATAAACCACTGAATGTTTATAAGGAGTAGAATAAGGGCCATTCTTCATATCAGTAGACTACATCAGAAAAGATACTGGTTAACTTAAATCAAATACTTAATCTTAAATTCTGATGTAGCTATATACAAATGTTAACATGATGTTACAGTTTCAGCCTAGAAAATAACCCAATTTAGAACTGTAAAATATACAAGATACGGTAATTTGTGGTCTATCAACAACATCCACATGGCAAAATGCTATGAAACCAGTAATATGGCTTTTACTTACAGAGACCATTTACCTAGAAATAATCTAGAAATACTTAATAGCTCATAATGTATCATATCTTTCAAAACATGTTAGAGTCTGAAATAAATGTATCTAACTTACTTTGCATTCAGCAATTCTAATGCGGTAAGAGGAGGTAAAGGAGGCCATTGTTGAAGCAGCAAATATATTTCAGGAAGATTGGTCAAATCCCAGTTTGGAGCACTAGCCAGTATCTTGGGCAGGCTGCCTGCATGTGTGTAACAATAATGTCGCTTCTCCCATAAAAATGCCTTATCCTTCCTAGATAATCTATAAAAGATAATTCCAAACATATTTATTAATTCATTGCAATGCCATTATAGTCACTAACACTTAGAAACCATAAAAAACAAATCCTGGGTGAAACTATTCTTTCTGAGGCACAACCAATACAAATATTAATGTTATTGTTACAGCTACAATGAATTTCATCATCATTTATCCTGTTCGCTTTTCATTTATTCCATTTAGATCTTCAAAACATGAGGTTCAATTTCAAAAATTCAGAACAGATTAAAAGAGGAACTGAAAACTTGGTATTGTGGTATTGTGACTCATGTTTTAATAACTTCTTTAGAAAATTCTTCTTTACAAAAGCAGCGCTGGATCATCTTGATTCTATAAAACTGTTACGAATTAGCCTGGCATTTTGATCAGGTTAAAGCTATTTTAGTTGAATTGTACATTGACTACTGGAGAAAACCTTGTATTCAAAAGCAACTTTGAATATAAGGGCAACCTTATCTATCCTTTCTTCTCCATATGTTTCATCTATGGCATTATTTTTGACTTCTCAAAGGTATCCTCAGTTCCTTTGCTGTCAAAATGAAATTCTCAGGCTCTGACACTGATAGACGCTAAAAACCTGAGCCTTTTAAATACTATACTACTGTATACTGTACTGTACTAAAGTACTCCTCAACTTCTGGCCTAATTTAGCCTGATGATAAAGTGAGTCATCAGGTAACCAAACCAATTCTACCACCCTTTTTTTGGGGTGGCATATAAAGCGAATGCTACAGTTGCTAAGAAAACCCATTGTTTGCTGTGTTTTTTTCTGGAAACTGGAAGTAAACACAGCAAAACCGTGGAATGCTGCAAACGGCCATAAATGTGAGCTGGTTGACGACTGCCCAAAATGCAGTCTTGTGCCTGTGGGGTGGGTGGGTAAGGATGGCTGCCATACCAGATTATACATTTTTGAGAGGTTCGGCTTAACTTTCGACAGTTGCTAAGTGAATGGTCATAAGTCAAGGACAACCTTTTAACCTTTGATTAAAAGTCAATAGTCTGAGTATACTTCAAATTTTTATAAACTTTAATGTACTTTAATGATGTTGTTTTATTGGCTGTGAACCGCCCCGAGTCCTTCGGGAGAGGGGGCGGTATATAAATCGAATAAATAAAT
>JAEANM010000195.1:0-42392 GCA_017656035.1 Myanophis thanlyinensis | reverse complement strand
CCAAAATTTGATTTTAATTGGCCACTTAATTTAATTTATTTTTAACTGTATATTAATTGTTATATTTTGTGTTTTTTTAAATGGCTGTGCACCGCCCCGAGTCCTTCAAGAGAGGGGGCGGTATAGAAATGTTGTTATTAAATTAAATTATTAAATGTACAGGACACAAGTAGTCTTGTCTTCCACATTGTCAATGAAAGGTCAATACCAAATGAGGAAATGGAAGATTTTATAAGTAAATTGCTAGTGCAAACGATGGTGCCATTGAGAGAATTTAGGATTAGAATAGAATATTTT
Source organism: Myanophis thanlyinensis (assembly GCA_017656035.1). Lineage (NCBI taxonomy): Eukaryota > Metazoa > Chordata > Lepidosauria > Squamata > Homalopsidae > Myanophis > Myanophis thanlyinensis. The sequence goes on along the minus strand of JAEANM010000195.1, from coordinate 42,095 downwards.
AATCTAAAATAGGTTAGAATCTAAATAGAATATTCTAAACCGATTTTGTTGTATACATGATGTACAGTACAATAACAATAAATGCTATACTATAATAATGGATCTTGGAGGTCTTCAATTCTAACCCTCTGCTTAGGCAGGAAGCCCTATACCATTTCAGACAAATGGTTGTCCAATCTCTTCTTAAAAACTTCCAGTATTTACAACTTCTGGAAGCAAGTGGTTCCACTGATGAATTGTTCTAACCGTCAGGAAACAGTTTTGTTTTCTACAGGATTTGTAGACTATGGTTTACATTACCTTTAGGAAGGGCTTCTGCCAAGAGACAGGCTGCATCTTTCAAAGACTGGGAAGAATGTGTTTGGAAACCACTGGCTAGCTAGGCTCATCTGAAGGACTTTAAACTAAAAATGGAAGAGAAAGGTGTCTTTAAGACCAAAGCCAAAGCATAAACTCCAAGACACAATTCAGACAGTGAAGAAGGAAATGGTGACAAGAAAGGAGAACTCAGGTATCAAATAGGCGACCTGGAAGCAAACACAGGATCAGCCATAAAAAGTTCAGAAACTCTGAGAAATTAGATTATTAAAGCTCAAACAATACTACTGAAAAAGGGACAAAAAAGAGACCAAGGTAAAGCCACATAATTGCATAAAGTGCTCTTCACAAACCATGGGATAAAAAGGGAAAATATACAAAATGAAAAAAGTGGCACATAACTAAAACAGAATACTACAAATAGCTTGAATCTGCAAGGAGGGACTCAGGAAAGATAAGGCTCAGAATGAAGTAAGACTTGAAACAAATACAAAAAACAACAAGTTTCTTTCAATATGTAAGGAATAAGAAGTCAAAGAAATGATAGGTTCTCTAATGTGAGAAGATAGCCAATGATGAGCATCAGGGAGAAAGTGGAACTTAATTACTGTTTTGCATCTTTCTTCATGGAAAAGGAAAATATAGTCCATTTTATCAAAAGCAGCCTCATGAGACAGAACTGCAGCAGGTCAAAACTGGCAAAAATTAGTAAGATTTTCCACCTTAGATGAATTCAAATCACCAGGACCAGATGGTTTACATCCTAGAGCAGTGGTGCTAAAACCTTTTACTTACCGAGTGCTAAAAAATAGCATCTTGTACGTGCCATCTGCACTTACAAGCAGCTCCTCCATGTGCGCTGCATGTGCACATCTGCGCATGCATGTAACTTTTGCACATGTAATGCACGCACGCTGCACGCAGGCACTCATGCATGCACATGAGCAATCGCATATGCATGTATAGCAGAGGCCTGAAGACCAGCTGGATCTCTGCAATTGTGCATGCTCATCTGAAGGTAAGTTGGCTGACAGCTTATGTACCCAGCAAGATGGCTCTGCGTGCAACCTGTGGCACCATGCCATAGTTTCACCATGACAGTCCTAGAATTCTGAAGGAGCTGGCAGATGTGATCTTGAAACCAATGAACAAAATCTTTCAGAGTGCCTGGAACAAAGGGAAACTGCCAGAGGATTGGAAAAGAACTGATGTGGTTTCAATTTTCAAAAAAGGGAAAAAAGTACATACTGCCACTAGACATCAATATTTGGGAAAATTGTAGAAAAAATAATCAAGTAGCAGATTTGTAAGCATCTATAAATGATAGGTCTAGCGGCCAAACCATATGATGAACAACTAAAGGAAGTAGGTATAATGAAGAGAAGGGGTGACATTAGTGTCTTCTAAATGCTTGAGGGGCAGACATAGAGAAAAGTGGGTTGACTTATTCTCCAAAGCTCCCGAGGCAAGGACAGGAAACAATGGGGGGAGGCTCATCAAAGAGAGATCAAACCTGAGAGATCCCAAGCTACACTTGGAGCAAATAGTCCGAATCTTCTTTTAGCAAAGTAGTACTAAAGTACCAAACTTTGCTTATCCGTATTTTTTGTAATTAAATCTATCTCTGTTATAATTATAAAAATCTGTTCTCAGATTGGTTAGGTCAGATTTCCAATCTCAGGAACCCACCTATTCCTGTACTTCAATTTGGGTTTATATCTTGTTTTTATGTTTTAATTATTTTAGCTGTTTTGAGCCCTGGGAAAAATAGATATACGGTGATAAATTTGATAGATAAATCATGTACTAAGACAGTCCAACCATGCTAAACATTTTGAACTCAGTTAAAGTTTGTATACTTGGGCCAGTGTTTCCCAACCTTGGCACTTGAAGATGTGTAGACTTCAACTCCCCAAATTCCCCCGCCAGCACAGCATAGCTGAAGTCCATACATCTTCAAATGGCTATGGTCAGGAAACATTACTGTAGGTGTTGCCCTTTGTCAAAATTTAGAAAGCCAAACTGAATCCAAATCCATTTTTCCTTCTAGTTGCATGGCAGGGAGAGTAAGCACAAGGTTTAATTCAGGCTTATGTGAGCATAGGTCTATAAGGCAATATTTAGCAATATGTGAAAACACATTGTAATGAACACATAAAAAATCTTGTTTTCAACGTGGGTATAATGGCACTGCCGTACTACTAAAGCTTTATTGAAGAACATCAATAATAGAGGGGGAAAAGAAATACTAAAAACAAATCAGGCTCATGGTAATTTCAAGGCAATTTCTTCATGGGTTGAGTCTGCACTTGAAGAGAGTTGCATAGATTGCATTTTAAAATGTAACGTAAAATATTTACACGCCTATAAAATTAATATTTTTTACCTAGCAAAAAAATACAATTACGGTACATATCAGGTAGATTCTAAATTGTTATAATACAATAATGTGTTTGTCATTAGGAGTCAGTTATTCTTCAGCCTTTCAAGGATTAACTCCTCTAACTAATCAAGTCCCAAATATGGTAAGTAACCATTGCTAATTTAGAAAATCATAAAATAATTCTATAGTTGATACATTTGAGGGACTGCAGGTAAAAAGTCCCATTTAACAAATTTATAGGCGGCCATTTAAGGTATAGAAGGCCATTTTAGGTTTAGAAGGTCATTTAACAAATGTTCAAAATTATGTCAGACCTTCTCAAAAACTATATATGACCCCACCCCATATTAAAGTTATGATGACCGGCATGGGGCCATGGCCCTTATGACCCACCATTGGGGGCCAAAGTGCCCTTCTGCATCTCTCCCCCATCCCACTCTGCTGGAATCTTGTAGTGCTTGAGTTTCTTCCCCACATGCCTATCATGCTGCACAAGTGCTTTTTGAAGTTTGTTGGACCTCATGATATGGAAGGAGGGCAGGCCATGAGTCCTCGGCCATGCCACAATGATCCAAATTCAGCCTTCAAATCAGAATCATGGAAATCTAATAAACCTTTAAACCACCTTTAAAGTTTTGATACCTAATATGCTATTTTATGAATATTTCTTTTTTATAAATTGATAAATACAAATGATGCTTATAGCTCACGGAATTGTGCTGCCCCCAAGAAAGCAGATGTTGATTTTAAAAAATACCATTACTATTTGCAAAGAGCAATTCACTGATTAAAAAGGCAAGCTCCATCTTTAATCATGTTCAAATAAGGTGAATTTGTATAAAAACAATGGACTTCAATATGATATTTAATTAATGGTGCTTATAATTAGAGCTGTCTGTAAAATGGAAAATATTTTGTTTTACCATTTAAATAATCTAAGTTGGTTGTATTCCAAAAGAACAAAATATAAAATGACTCATGTTCCATTTTAGAACACATTTAAAATTTTCAAGTGTTGCTGGAAACTGCATAACAAGAACAAAACCTTTACACCTTTGTTTCTATGACTGTAGTGCATGGGAAATTCCTTGACAGAAATCGGCAAGAACCCCTACATAAGAAAAAAAAGGCTTAATTGTTTTAAGTTCTGGGGAGCATTAATTCTTCTTAGTGACCATTTGATGTCACTCAAGACCCCCTTCCCAAATGTACTTATAATTGATTTTGAGGCAACTCAAACATGTCCCTGATTCATTGCGATATAAGAAGAAAAACGCATCGGGGTGGCAAAGTTGTTACTAAAGTCTATCTAAATAAAATGTAGGTTTAGTTTTCCAATGGAGTTGCTTTTCTGTTCTGATCTGATCTGATCTGATCTGATCTACCTAGCAGGGCTAACGATAGGGCCACAAGAACAGATAAAACCGACAGTGCCATGTTATGTACTTGACTTACCAATTGTATTTTTCACCAGAATTATTTTTAAAGTTCTTCTTGTCATGCTTTACTTAATCTTGGAAAAGGTTTTTACTTAAGTAGTTTCGACACTATTGCAAAAAAAAAAAAAAAAAAAAAAAAGCTACTGGTCACCACTATACCAGGTTCATGCTAAGCACTTGTGCTAAGAACATCTGACTATATAAAGCACCATTTGGGATAATTTTCAAGCAAAAAAATGTTTTCTGATATCAAGCTGTAGTGTGTATATGAAGTTTCTAATTAATTAATGGTCCATTGATTGCCCAAATTTACAACTGCAAAAGGAAATTAAGGGAATAATATATAATTCAAATAATAATCTGAAATGTATTTTATAAAGTTGATTATGGAAATTGCACATACAGAATACTTGTGTTTGAATTATAGGATTCATTCATTGTTTGTGGAAAGGGATGCTCTCCTACAAGAAAAGGACCTTCCCCAGTTATATGGCAAAATACAAGAAACCACTGATCTAACTGATCTTTTGGATTAATTCATTATGTATTAACCTTGTAACTTTCAACTTTATAACAGTGATAAGGAAAAATTAAGGCATTTATGTATGAATCTCTTTTGAGACCTGTGAAAACTGTAATTTGAAGTGTAATGGCAGTTAAAATATACATAAACTGAACCACCAAATCTTGGAGTAATGACTTTTACTGCACTTAAGAAAAGTATATTTATGCCTTTCTGAAATGTCTTTTTTGGGTGGAGGGTCTGGGATGGTATACTTTTTCTACAATTCAGATATTTTAAAAAAATAAATCTTTGCACCTAACCAACCAGACCCTTAAAATTTACAGGGAACCAGTTAATACAATTGAATAATCTTCATGTCAAATCTTAATATAGTTCATTTCTTTATAGAAAGGACATTGGTCCTACCTGATATGCTCCTTCTCATTGTGTTGAGCAGAGAATCCCAGAGAATGGGTTAATGCCTCCTGCTGAATCATGTGACTGGGTCAACCAATCAAAATACTCCTATGCATGATGGTACTTTCCAGTTTTCCAGCGAAGGATATTGATTGATACATGCAGCTCCAACTCCTGGAAATAAAAAAAAGACGTCTACCTCTCTAATACAGCTCTCGAAGAACTAAGGACGAGTTCAGATTCTCTGCTCAACACAATGAGAAGAGCGTATCAGGTAGGACCAACGCCCTTTCTCCATTGTGGGTTGAGCAGAGAATCCCAGAGAATGGGACATACCAAAGCTTTATGTCCCAGGGTAGGCCACAATATCACCAGATTGTCGTAGTGGAACAAACCTGCTGCAAGACCCTATGTCCAAGACTACCTCCATTGAAGCAATAAGCTCAATGCACAGTTTCTGAGGGATGAGCATGGTGAAGCCCTTGTAGCAGTCCTACCTACTTCCCCAATTGAGGCTTGGAATGCCCCAGTAACTGCCATTACCATCCCAGCAGCCGAACCTATGTCCTTAATTGAGACAATTATGCTCAAGGGTGGAATGATCCGCAATGGCCCGTGGACTTGGTAGGTCAAGTACCCCCCCCCCAGTCTTAACCCTGCATGAACTATTCCTTCCCCAATAGAGGGAAAAGGTGTGACCCTCTGTCCAACAGGAAGCAGACTGAGAGTGATGCATAATGGTTCAGATTCCCTGAATGAGACCATCCTCCTAATGCCTATGTTCAAGGCTGTTAGTACCTCCTGTCGATGCATTCCCTACCCCAGTATGCCTAGGTGTAGGACAAAAATTTGACCAAAGCAACTCCTGGGAGGGATAAAGCCCAGAGTCAGTCAGCAGTATGAATGTAGGACCTAGACCAAGCACTGCTTATTGGGATGGAAGGTGCTTGATTTCCCCTTTTCCAGCATGTCTTTGGCCAAGTATGGTTCTCAAAGGGCCATCCATAAGGGAAGAAACTGCCCTGTAGCGTGTAGGTTCAAAAAGTGCTGATACGAGGACCCTCAAGCCCTCGCCATGTTCCCTGGAGGGACCTGTGTCTAATAGAAGGAAAGATATCTCCTAGTTCCCCTTTTTGTAAAACTATGGACAGCCTGAAGCGGGCATAAAGATTTATTCTTTCCCCAGACAAGCACTGTAGATAGAGCAGTCCCCTGCCTCCTGAGTATGGTGGGAGAGAGATCCTTCTCTAAATCGTTCTCAGAGGGGTAGGTCATCCTTCGGATCTGTTGTCAGGTCTCCAACCGGCAAATGAAAAAAACATCCTGGTTCAGTATGGAGCAGGAATCCTTGTCGAGGGTGTAGCAGTTCTCGGGTAAATGTCAATGTCCCAATATCAGTGGGGCTGACCAGTCCGCCACTCATGGTCTCCTGGTCAAAGGCAGATGGCCGAAGTCCTCTGCTGGTTCTGTAGAGTCATACTAATGTCAGCTCACCCGGTAGATTTGTGTATGACGCAGCCAGTCCTGCATTCGTAGCTGCACCCTAGACTGGAGGTCTCTTCGTTGAAACTCAGTAAGGCCCGGGAATGGATCTCACTTTGATCCAAGTGATACTCAGCTCTCCCTCCAACAGTGTCCACTGGCCTCAGGTCCCCAGAGGGGCCCAGGTGTACTCCCCAAACTTGTAGGGTGGCAACTGTGTTGACAATGTGAACCTGGGGCTAGGGATGGGCTTCTATAGTGCCCTCTTTGCCTACTGATCAAGGGAGCTGTGGGCCTGGAGTGGAACTGAGATCCTGTGAAGATGTTGGTTCCTCTTCATAGGGCAGGGAGGAAATGCCAAAGAAGAATCATGGCTGCCTCCTCATCAATGGTTCATGCTGATATGACTACAATTCTCATCCCCCCACCCCACCATTGAGATGATGGCAGAGGCCCCGACCCTGTCCCTCTAGGGACAATGCTTTTACCTGTATAACCTGCCCATCGAAGGGTACCTTATTCTTGAATAGGTGGTAGTAATACTTCCCAGGGGCTGAGGATGAGGGGGGGACACCAGATCTGTCTGTGACATATTAGCTAGGAAACCCTGGTTCTGCCCAGCCTCTACAGGCTGCTGGATATCCTCTAAACTAGGCAAGAGGAGGAATGTTGGAGTGATTGGGATTGATCTGAGGAGTACCACTAATGGAGTTGCAGCTTGCAACCAACTAGGATTGCAGGACCTTTTCGAGAAGGATCGGATCTGTCCATGGAAGTCAGAAATGGTCCACCCTGACTTAGTCCCAAGAGGACCGATGGATTGTAGTCTGAACGTTCCGTGCCTGTTGCACCTTCACGAACATCATCCTAGGAGAGTTGGAATAACCACTCTCTGGAATGAACTCCCTTCAGACTTGGGCCTTAAGCCCAAGATTTATAGTTTGGATTGGTAATGGACGAGAGATGTTAGGGTTAGGGTTGGGGTGAGGGTTAGGGAAATGGTAGGGACTGTGTATGGTCTATATGGGGTGCTTAAATAAGTTACGACCTTCAGCCCTCCTGAATGGCCATCTGTTCTGCAAAGGTGGCCTGTACCTCTCCCTAAATTGTTCTTGAGACATCTTCTGACATCCCTGAAATGGTCTCTGTGCCGAAGAAGAAAATGGAGCAGAGGAGTGGAAATTAGGACTTCTCTGATATGGTTGAAATCTGGGGTGTTGTTTCTTGGTCTGGGAAGGTAATATCTTACGTTTATCTTTGTCCTCAATCAACAAAGGATTGATAGTTTCTCCAAATAGCCTCTTCCCTTGAAATGGGGCTGTGGCCAATCTCCATTTGGATTTGATGTCTGTCTGCCAGTAGTGGAGCCAGAGAAGTCATCTAGTCGCCGCGGTTGAACCCATAGCACGGGCCATAAACTTTATGGAATCTAAAGTGGCGTCAGCCCAAAATTCCGTTGCTGCAATAATCTTGTTTAGGTCCTGATGTAATCTATTATCCTGACCCAGCAACCTTTCCTGTAGCTGGCAAAGCCACATCAAGGTGGTGTGATTAAAGAAGGTAGCCGCTGAAGAGGCTCTGACTGCCCATGCTGCGGCCTGATGTGAGGAATGGAGTAGAGATTCTGCCCTGTGTTCCTCCAGTTTCAAGCCCTCAGTAGGGTCACCTGAGGTGGTTGATGGAGACACTAGGTAAGATACCGCCTCCTCTACTAGGGGAAGTTGTAGTGTATCTGACAATTCCTTGTCAGATTGATAAAACTTTTTATACGATGTACTAGGAGAAACTTGGGAACCTGGCTTCTCCCATTGCTTTTTGATCATGTCTAGGACCATCTGTGATGTGGGTATCTCCTCATTTTTGGAAGCAGGTGTTGAGAAAAGTGGGTTACCACCTTTCTTGGATTCCTGTTCTGTGGGAACAAGAGCAGACTCAAGGTCTGCCATAGCTCTGTCCTTGTAAAGCATTGACCTGAACAGTCCTGGGGGGGTGGGGAGGCTGTAATTAAGGGACTATCAGGATACAGTCCTCATTGTCTGACAAGTCTGCTCCTCCAATCTCTCCCTTCTCTGATGCTGAATCACCGTCTGTCTCAGAATCTGCCTGTGATCCCACAGGCCATAATACCAAGCCAGAAGGAATGCCATGTTGTGCCGGTTCTACGGCAGGCCTGACCATGCTGTTTGGAGCCCACTTGAGGGCAGGCCTGATGCATAGAGGCAAACCCCTGAGATACAGCTTAATTGAGGGAATTTTTAAGATCAGATACTGTCTCCATGAGACTTTCATTGCTCTTGAGGCCAGCAGCTATAGGAAGAAGTAAAGGTCGCCTTGGGCAATTGAGGCCTTACAGGTGACCTGTAACTCAGAAGGGCATGATCGGGTGACAGGGGTCTGATAGTGGGGAGAAGCGGCCATTGGGAATCCCCCCTGAAGCTGGTGGAGAATCAGCTATTTGATCAGCCATCCTTTTGGTCGACTCAGTCACGTGATTTAGCAGGAGGCATTAACCCATTCTCTGAGATTCTGTGCTCAACCCAGAAGGGAGAATTTCATGTTTGCTCTCCACTACACTTAAGCAGCTAGCAAATGTTGACTTACAAGCAAAATGAAGATCCCTCTTGTTAGATGCAGAGATCCTAATAGCAAGTTCATAAAAATTAGATGGATTTTTTTGTACTATTCCAACTAGGGAATGATGCTGTTAGGATGGATATTGAGTTCCTTCTAACTTCCAAGAACTGGGTGCAAAGCAAATTGCTTGCAGTGCTAACATTGCTCTTTCACCAGATACCAGATATGAAGTAGAAACAGTAGGCAGGGCTGTTGTGTGTCCGCGGAATGGAGCTGGTCCTTCCACGCAAAAACAGCAGGCTTCTGGTAAATCTGAAATTGTTATAAAGAACTTTTATGTAATGAAAAGGACTGGGATGACATAGCAGTGTTCCAATATTTAAGGGGTTGCCACAAAGAAGAGGATCCACTTATTCTGCAAAGCACCAGAAGGTAGGTCAAGAAGCAACGGATGGAAGCTAATCAAGGAGGGAGCCAACCTAGAACTTCCTGACAGTGAGAACAAATACACGGACAAAGTTTTGAATTTAGGTATAGTTCTTATCCTCCCAAATACAAAATCTGCTTGATTCTAATATAGATGGTTGAAATAGAATCTATAATTAGCATACTGTCTGCATGGTGGTCTACAGATAACAAAGAAGCAGTGATTGTTCTTTTAGCAAGAGTTGTTCCTACATAAGAAAATTGGATAGACTTCAGTGCTACATGAAAAGGTGGTTATTGTTGAAGTTATCTAATAAAACCGTAACCTAAATGATAAAGAGGACACTATGTAAAACTTCTGATATTTGACCATTTAGCCTAAATGAAACAAACAAAAAAATAAGATTGCAAGCTGAGGTATCAAGTAACACAAGTTAAAATGTATAATGGTTGCATAGGATATATGGATGGGACAGATAGGAAATACAAATTATAAATTCTGAGTTCCAGATACCTTTTCACAGTTCTACACAAACCAAAACATGTCTTACTACCCTTAAGTTCTTTGAAATGTTCAGAAAAATTGAAATCTGCTTTTACTCTTATATATATTTCCAGGTTTCCAAATCTTTTTTTTTTCTTGACACTAAAACTCATAAATCTGCCTGACAGATGGAATTTGGAATTCTGAATTTCCTTTAGAACTATTCTTTTGCCTCAAGAAAACAGGAAATAATTAAAAATAATGCATTCTAGTACCAGTGTCCATCTAATTCAGTACGTCTTAAGAGATTCTCCCAGCTCTTCCCTGAAAGTTTTCCCATACAAGGGGGTTGGATGGGGAATGGGGGAAAAGAATTTTGATGCTTAAAAAGGAGTGACACTATTCACATTCATCCCTCTTCCTTCTCTCAAGATCAGTCTGGCAGGTTTCACCAGTCCTCAGCTTTGGGGTAGTTTAGTTCTTTGTCTTTTTCTGATGAAGCTGACGCAGGAAGGCCCACAACAACCTCCCCTAAGCTCTGCTGTACTACAATTTAAGAATGTTCAGCTTTAACAACACAATGAAAAAAATACCAGTGAAATTTTTAAAGAATTTTTATTAAATTTAATAAACAATTTCCATGGTAACATTGTAAAAAGTGAACGTTTGTTAAAATAAAAGGCACTTAAAATATGAATGTGGCTAGTACTGAATAGATAACAGAATAGCCAGCAGCAAATATACAAGCCACAGTAACTCCTGATTCAAAATCATGCAATTTTAGCTATAGGATAAATTACAACCAAGATTGCAAAAACAAGCTGGTTTAACAATTATCTTACACAGAAAGAAATCAAATACATTAAAGTTCCTAAAGCACCAGGCTTTAAACCAAGCAAGAAATTTAAAAAGAAACCTAAGGAAGTAAGGCGTTAAGAAAAACTTGCTCCTATTCTGTGCCCTACATATGCTGGACTTTCAATTTCAAATATGACCAATTTTTAAAAAGTTCAGCACCTCAGGATGGCATTAGATAAGGTCAGTGTCAGTGTACTTGTCAGTACTAAAAGTGGAAACTGAATTTACATACAGGAGTTATTATTATTATGGTACCTGTTTTAATATTAAAGTTCTTTATTTTGGATCTATTTTTCTTTTTATTCTTATACACACATAGTGACAATTTAAAATGTATGTCACACATGAAACTTGAAATTAAAGTTACATCATGGTTTCTACATTACTGAATACAGAAAGTTGGAAATTAAGTCTCACATTATTCATAAACTTCTATAGTTTATTAGTAAGTATTAGGTTTGCACTATTTGTACAAGTCAAACCTTAATACATCTATAAGGCTAAAAAGTGTTCTAATTTTAATAACGTATAGGCAAATTGTTTATTAAGTGTTTCATTCCATACAAAAGACAGAGTAGATTAAAAAGCATCTCGAGCAAGCTATAATTGTATTGAGTAGGATATGCAATCTCAAGTATTCTGTGAATCTTCTGGCACTTTTTGCTAAAACAAAGAAAAAACTTCAAAAATAAAAATACTGTACATTTAAAAAAATTTGCATAGGAAACAACTGTGTAGGTAAGTAAGGAACCATTAAATCCATTGCAATATTGCCAAAAGCTACATAATGAGTACAAAACTATTATCACACCCAGTGCTGTGAAATCGTAAAGCAGTTTTCATTTCCCCTCATACTTAGGATTCACTACAGTTGTCACGGCACTTTTGTATATAGGATTTTCACCCTAAAAAAAGAAAAGAAAAAAGGAATGAAAAACTGTCAACTTATTGAAAAAGTATTTTCACATACTGCTAAGCCAATTAGAGATCCATATGCATACAGGTCCTACAGCTCCTGCATTGAATCAAAATTGAAACAAGCAAGAAAACTTTTTGGGGTTTTTTTGTGGGGGGGCAGTGGGAGGCAAATATTACAGATTATCTATCCAGCATTTTTAATTTTTACTACACATCATGCAGAACATAAATTATTCTTTAGAATTTACAAGGAAAGAAACTGCAAATAATCTTTTCATAGGAATTTCACAACACTTTAATAATGATGATGATGTGGGTGGCCATATAAATAAACATTAAAAGAAATTTGGGAAAAATTATTTTCTTTACGTCGATTCCATATTTCTTCCAGTGTATACATACTTTAATTTAAATCAAAACTTTGAATACATTTTGACAGTGCAAAATTAAGTCTGACATTATTGTATCAGGAAGACTCACAGCTAAGTGCTCCTTTATTACTGAAGTCTTTAATGATCTAAGTAAGATCAGCCATAAAATTAGTTTCAATGTGAACACAGAAATCCATCCTTCAATACTGAGGAACAAAGCTCTCAAACAGCAAACAGAAAAGAGGACTTGAGACTCACACACAAACCCTGTACGAATTGTTTAAGCAAGGATGAATTTGTTCCAAATTACATAAATGTTGACACAGCAAACTGATTTGCAACTAATTCCCTATATTGAAATCCATGACATTATCTGACTATATACTGCACCCAAAAATTAGGGACTTCAATCCAGGACACTATTTTTGAACTTTTTTAAACTATTCTTTTAAAGCTTGGGAAATTTTTTTATCTTTTTTCAGGACTATCACTGCCAATTATATAACTAGATTCATATAGCATCAGTGTTCAGAAATAAAAAAACAACTGAGTATCAAATAACAAGAGATGGAATGGATATATAATAAAAGAAAGGAGAAAAAATAAGAAAAGGAGGACATATATGTGGAGAATGCAACATATTTATGTTAACAACCAATACTTTGGTTGTGCCACAAATTAAGTTTGTATGTTTTATATAAGTTATTAACAAATTCAATCTAACTATATTCTATCTCATTGCCAAGCCCTAAGGCTGGAAAAGGGACAGAGCTCAAGCATATGATTAATATAATCTTATGAAGAAAAGAGATTGCTCTGTGTTTGCATTTCTCACTTTTTTTGGTGAGAGTCCTTGTTTGACTCACAAGTGTTTCAAACCTTACTAAAGGGGCAAAATGAGTTCTTAAATGCTTCTCCATTTCCTATTTATTTATTGGATGCCTTCAAATCAGACCATGAAGTTATTTTATATATATAAAAATTGGTTAATAGTTTTTACTGCTGGTATTTTAAAAATTCAGGGAGACTGGTATAGATCTATTTCAGGCTCTTTTGCCATGATCAGCCAGCCATACCCTTATGGGATTTGAACCTATGTCTAAGGCTAGAATTTGGTTTCCCATGTTTTAACTCACTGTCTTTAATTATTACCCTAAAGCAATGCTGAACCATAACGGTCCAGGGAAGTGCGGAGCTCGGGATGAAGTGGGCGTTGCATTAGACACGCAAAGCAAAGCAGCTCGCCTCTCAGCCTGCCCTGGCTGCTCCTTTTCCAGACGTCCCAGTATGTGCTGGGGCGACAGCACACGCGCCCAGAGATGGCTTTGTGTATCACCTCTGGCATGCATACCATAGGTTCGTCACCACCACTCTAAACTGTCTCTCTAAATTCTTAATTCAAAGTATGATGCAGCAGTTAAAAAAAGGTGTTAGGAATCAAGCAATAATTAGTTAAAGCTGCATTCAGCAACTCTGAAGAAAAGCACATGCAAAGAGAAAGAAATAGAAAAGAAAATACGAACGGAAAATTAGAGACCAGCTTTACGTCCATAGTTTGGATTCTTGAAATTAGTAATAGGACTCTTGTATATTGGATTTTCTTGCTGAAGGTAGAAAAATCATCAATGTGGAATACAAGAGAAACAACATTCTAAAGAAAAAAGGTCGTGTTCTACTAACATAAAACTGTTAGTTCCTTTAAGATTCAGAGTTGTATTCAATGATATTCAAATGAATAGAATCCTACTAATATCCTCAAAGAGAACAAAATATTGAGGTCTACAACTGAACAAGCTTGGTATTAATATTTAAAAAGCTGAATGCTTTTAAGAGAATTAAAGAATTATCCAGGAGACAATGTCTTCATCTTGGAACGATCTGAATATATACAGAAAACAAGTCTGACTAACATATGTATTTTTATAAACTGATGTCTGAAATTTCTGAAGTATGCAAACTATTTTCAGATATTTATGCCTGCTTAAGGTTATTAATATATAGTGACTCACCGTATCCCATTTTGCATTCATCTTTTCTTTCTCAAATTTTGCAAATTCTCTTCTATCATGAATGATCATAAGTAACTTCCAAATCAGCAATAAAGCTAGACCAATAAGAACAATTCCAGCGACCACACCAGCAACGATAGGAATGATGTCAGGACCAGTTGGGCATTCTAGCAAACAAAACAAATGAAGCATAATATTAATACAGTTGGAATTATGAAAAAGCATCCAAATATATGAATAAATAATGCTGTTCTTAGATATGATGGTTGTACAATCAGCCAGATGTTTAGACTGGATTTAGCATTTTTATCCACGTTCTTCAGAAAAATTTGGGATAGATACTATAAATTAAATTTATATGCTGACCAAATTCCAGCATATCTGAGTGGCTTACATTAAAAAAAAATCATAGAAAACAAACACACAGCCCTATTTGTGCGAGTGTTGTGGTTGGTCAGGGCCCCATTTACGTGAGCATCACAGGTGCTTACTCAAGCAATGGATGCTTGTGTGCCCCTGTGCGATTCTCCTCCCACAAAATCTCCCCCCCCCTGCTCTGGGTCATCAACCCAGAAAGATTGGGGAAATCTGTTCTAGAGGGCATGTGCTGCTACAGAGAAAGGGTGCTTCCAATGCCCCTTGAATGGCATTGTACAATGAATTGATCCCAGAGTGCAGCAATTCTGCCAAAGTTAACTAGTCAGGCAGATACAATGGGAGATAGGTGGTCTCTCAAGTATCCTGAATCTATGCCACGCAGACTTTATAGGTAATGACCAGCCCTTTGAATCAAAACCTGAAAAAAACTGCAGCTTGTGGAGTAGTAGTATTATATAGGCAGACTGCAGCATTCCGGACCTGATGAAGCTTCCAAGTGGTCCCCAAGAGCAGCCCTATGTATAATGTGTTGCAGTAATCAAGCTGTGAAGTGACCAGGGCATGAGTGGCTAACTCTTCTGATTTGCTGAGGAATGTGCAAAAAAACAAGGTTGGATTTTGACCACTGATCAGGTTCACAATCCTTTGGGCTGATTCTAATGTACCTACATGGATTTACTGATGAGTGAAAACTGGACAACTAGGCACGAAACATTTATTTATTGTAACCAATGGAGGTTTGATGATGGAACTAATGAAGCAATAGCCACAAACTGTCACTGATAGTTCCAACAGTCCCTTGGATGAACACAAATTTTGTGTGTTCTGTGGGTATTCAAAAGCATTGTTTCTTTAAAAAATAAATATTAACTATTAATATTTGTATTTTAAATATGTTATTTTAGGTAGGATGATAACAACACATATACGTAACATTCTGGATATTCTAAAGTACAAGAAATTAAATTAGGAGTAGGGATAGGTAAATGGAAATTATGTTTAAGTAATCCCTAAAGTCAAAACTGTCTCTATGAAGACCAAAACATACCTGGCGTCTTCACCACATGGACAATGGCCTTGTTATTTGAATCAACAGAATATGTGAAATAAAACCAACAGTCATCAATATCCTTCTCCTTGCAATGACTCAATGCATCATACTGTCCAGGTTGTGGCAACTTTTCTCTATGATCTACCAACTCCAAACTAAAGTGTGAACATTCTTTTTCACACTGTTCTTTCTTTTCTCCTTTTTTAAAGGCTCTACATTGGACACAATCTCTATTTGCAAAGAAGAGGAAGCACAAATTAGTATAGTACTGAAAAACACCCATTTTATTACAAAAGCTTGACAAAAAGGCAATTTTAAATTTAAATCAAATCTTAAATCTCAGATTATTTAAACATAATGCATTTCCCTTTTGATCTTGGCTGCATTATCTCTTAAAGAAGATTCTGAATGGTGTCACACTTATCAAAGTAGATGTTTAGTCTGTATTAAAGCCACTCATTAAAGCAACATTTGAAAGGTAAAGGGGAGGTAGAAGAAGGAAAGAGATGTATGAGGAGTGATCTTCCTCAAATCTATCACCTTACGCAGTACAAGATCTTGGGCAGAAGGAGACACCATATTCCCCAAGGGTCATATTTTTGAATTTTCCTTTTTACTGAAGGAAACATCTGCTATTGAGAATCTGCCTTTCTCAGTTCACTTTCGGGAAAACAAAGGCCTTTGGATTTAAGACATTCATATAGTATCCCATAATACATTTATTATACTTTGTGATATATTACTCCAGAAATTATTTTCCATTGAAATGGCTAATGCTATCTGAAGCCAAAATGCCCTTCTTTGTCCTATCTATAACCAGAATGACAGTTTATTTATTTTATTTATTAAAATTCTATACTACCCATCTTCTCTACAAGTTATTTCTGAGCGGCTTACAAATTATAGAAACAAATGAAAAATAGTTGAAATATTAAACAAACATTAAATATTATTAAAAACTGTACTAAAACCACATGTAAAAGAGCCAAGAGATGGATAGGACAGGGGATAAGATCTTCTGTTAGCCACCTCAGGGTGCCAGGCCAACCAGCAAACCAGGTTTTGACACTTTCCAGAAGGGCAAGAGAGAGGGATAATTCTCACCTGGAGTGGAAGAACATCCCACAGGATGGGGCCACAGCAAAAAAGTCTCTTCCCCTTTATCCCATCTGTTTCAATAGTTAGATTCTGCACGAAAGTGCCTCTATAGGTTATATTATCCATTAGCAAGACAATTTTTTCTGTTGTAGATTTAGTTTCTGGCTAACTGAATTCTAGAATGGCACTGAAAAAAGACCTACTGCAATAATTAACCAATTATTTTTATTACAAAATCAAAAATCTTACTTGTGCTCTGCACAGACGCCAAGACAAGTCTGACATAGCTCACACGTTGGTCCCTGAAATTTGGAATCAGTACAGGTGCATTCTCCACATTCACATATTCCTCTACCATTGCAGATTTGGCCATTTGCAGCTTCACAAGGAGTTGTATCCAGGGGACATTGACAAGCAGAGCCAGTGTAATTTGCCCAGCATTCACATTCACGACATTTACATTCACCATGCCCTACATTCAAAATCAGGAAAAAATTGTATTAGTTAAAACTTCAATATAAAAATGCACTTATTTTCTCCTAATTTCTGCCGATGGGATGAATTTAACAAGATCCTCGGGAGCTGCCTTGAAAAACTACATGTTCAAACTTTATTTTGATATGTTCCTGAAATTATCCAGGTTATTATTGCAAATGGCAAAATATCTTAAGTCTTCAGGTAGGGTTAAGGCTACTACACAGAGACTTCACATAGTAGTCCCACTTTTGAGGGTGAATTCAGAAGAGTCTCTCATGAATAAAATGCTTCACTGCAGTTGCACAGAAGTAAAATTTGTGTTCTGACATCTTATGAAAGCATGCAGGAAGAACACGATTAGGCCCGATTACTTTCAGAGAAGAAATTCTCCTCTTTACTAATTAAAGAAATTCCAAAACAAGAAAAGCATGAAACATCTGGCTATTCTGATAAAAATTGTATGTTAATGTGCTCAGGTTTTTCTGCCAAATTTTATGTACTATACAACACAACATAGGTGTATATTGTACTGCATAGAAAATCATCATGTATATAGGACAACATGCAAATATTTTCTTATTTAAGAGACACTTTTATTACTGGGCTTATTATAAAGAATAACATTATCTTTAAATTATCTGTTATGTACCATAATTAAATATAAGATCTTTATTTTAGTTGTCAGTTCAGTTGCCTGAACAGTTTCAATCAATCAAAGAAACAGAACTATATCAGATAAGTTATTCCTAATCTGATTTCTATTTCTCTTCTTCACTTAATTCTACTTTATCATAGTAGTTTCAAGATTATGTTTTAAAGCTCCTTTGACAGAAAAGGATTTCATTACCTCCACAAATTAAACCATCAGATCGATCACAGTGGAAGTTATCACACTGGCAATATGGGCCAGAATAGATTTCGTTTGGATTTTCTTGCTTTTTGCACACACACTGTCCACAAATACAGTCTCCATGGTTGCTACATATTTCAGAACTGTTAGCCTGCCTACAGGTGCCTGACATGTCTTCACTATTTACTTCTTCCATGCTGCATTCACAGTGCTTTCCAATACGCCCAGGTTTGCACCTAAAAAGGAAAATGGACCAAATTCAGCTCAGCATTATGTGTGTCATTGAGACCAACAAATGGCACTGGGAAGCTCACAAGGGAGGAGGAGGATCTCCTCTTTCAATGTGGTTCCTCAACAGCTGCCTAGAATTCAAGAGGCATCATGCTGCCATCAAGATCACTGCTGACAAATTGCTGGCAATCACAAAAATATACTAGATAAAAATCATACATCTAAAAAAATGTTCATTTTTAATTAGTCTCTTGCACTTTCATAAAGTGATCTCAAGGTGAGATAAAATGGAGAAAATTTCTGCCTGCCTGCCTGCCTGCCTACCTATCTACCTACCTACCTACTCCTTCCTTCCTTCCTTTCTTCCTTCCTTCTGCATATGCATATAGCATGGCTTGCATTCCTCTCCATCATTGCAGGCTTTAAGGCACACAGTTATTCCTTTACCTCATAAGGTAAAGCTTCCTAAACATCTCAGCTAACCTTTTCTAAATTTCTTCTATATAAGAAACTAAAGTTAGATTTTTTGTTCATAAAAACACAATAAAGTAGCATTTATATACCTGCAAGCACCACACTCAAATGTTCCATTTCCAAAATGGCACAGAGGGCTGTCCTCAATTCCTTCATTATGGCAATCACATTCACAAATGAACTCCAGATTAATCTCTACTTCTTCAGTGAAACCAAGCGGTTTGATTTTAATTGTTTCGTTTTCTCCTTTTTCTGAACATTGGTTAGCTGTTATTGTAATCTCAAACCTAACCTGTCAATGTAAACAATAAACAGGCAATTGCTTCAAACTGATTAAAAGAAACACATAACATTATATAGTCTATATGACTCTGCACACCAAAACTTACCTCATCTCCGATTGAAATGTTGGAGCACTTTCTTCCTTCATCTCCTGTTCCATTCACTCCGTTCTTACAGAAAGATTTATATTCTATTGCTATCTCCTTAGGTAGTTTATTGTTTTCCAAAATAACTTCAGAAGACAATGACTAAAATAAAATTTGAACATTTAGATATATAGAATCTAAAAGAATGTGCAACACCCTGCAAAAGACATTTTAACAAAACACACACACATACACATCTTCAAATCACTACTGATTTCTGGCAACTGCCTTTTCTTGGCAATGTTTTCAGAAGTGGCTTCCTCTTGTCTTCATTTCTCCTTGGGTTGGGAGAATGACTGGTTGGTTCATTAAATGGAATTCAAACTATGGACTCCCAGACTATAATGTGCCTTAACCACAATACCAAATTTCAAAGGAACTATTTCAAAGGAACTACCATATTATCTACAAATCTTGGCTGTCATAACCTTTTAACTAATGCTAAAATACAGTCATACAATGTTTTGAAACTCAATGAGGTTAATAGTAAGAATTATTCATTTCAATGGACTTACATTGTAAGCATCAATGATCAGCTGAATCACATTACTTGAGTTTGAAGACAACATTCCCACTGCAGATTTAGGAATCAAATTCTTCAACTCCTTTACATACAAGGAATGAAAATATTTTAATTCCCATGCGTTATTATTTTAACCAACATTTACACATACCTGATGCTAGGAATATCATTCTTAACTGGTTTCCTTACTATATGATGAAGTTTTCCAAATCATCTTTCCTATCTTCTGTTTCCTCTGTTATCATGTGCACCCAACAATTGTAACAATCAGCATTACTCTACTTAAGTCTGTGCCTTAATTTCCCTTCCATTTCCATTTCCAATTTAAAGTCTTATTAACCTTAGGTATCAAGTAAACGATAAAGCTTCATATGACTTTATGAGAGGTGCAGTTCATCCTTATCTAAAAATCACACAAGTGCTATAAATTAAGTGCTATAAACCATTGTCTAGGAATCCAAATCTTTATTGACATGATCCTCTTAATCAGTTGTGACTGTCAAGATACCCAATCTCCTTATTTTCCTGCCTTCAACATGGAGTGTAACAGCTTGCATTCAGCCTTGTCTTTCTGCCAGCTATTATTATCTCCACATATGAATACAGAGTAAAGTCTTGTTTCTCATAAGAAATACTGTCATCAAGAGAAGAAATGACAGATGCTTTGCATTAAACTACCCATAAAAACTCTGGGAAGAACTGGAAAGTTTTTTATCACATCCTGAGAACTCTCCAACAGATCATATCTTAGGAAAGACTAATGGAAACGCTATTTCTATTTCCTACTTCCTCCAACTCCTTTATCTTTCTGCCTAGACTTTATATTACCTAGAGCTTTTTACTAGGCATTTAAACAGGGATGTAAGAGGGCTTTTTTAAGCTATAGAAATGCATGTTGTTTGATTATTACCTTGTACACTGGCTGAAATTCCTCTGTGACAGCAAATATTATCTGAATATTATTGTCACTTAGCTTCTGTACAAGATGAGCAATAGAGGGATAATCCTAAAGAAGGAAGTTTAAATTTAGGAGACAATATATTGAATATGTATTTAAGCACAACCTATATAATGCATTCTGTATACAACATTATATAAAAACAAGCAAATAATTTTTTTAAAATAAGAATTGTAATTATTATCCCATCTATCCTAGCATTGTGACTGACTCTTGGTTAAGTTAGTCCATGCACTGTGACTGACTACTAGTTGGCATTCATAGATACATTCTGCCAGTCCTTTATCTATCCCACATTTTGGCTGAAGTTGCAGATGATTCCTGTTTTTCTTCTTGAGCGACTGATCTTTTGGTTTATTTAAGATGTTTTGGAAGTCTTTAGCTGGTTTGTATACTATGATGATGATGTGTATTTGCCATAGTCTGTTATTTGTTTTTGAGACGTTAATGTTAATCTTTTTATAATTTGTATTGGTTGTGCTGTAGTAGATTTTGGGATAGTGAAATTTCATAATATGGAGTAAAATTGAAAAATACTATGAAGAAAATTTATATGGGTTATTAAAAATATTTTGTTAAGAGATGTGTGTGTGTGAGCTTGCACTCATCGAGGCTAATCAAGGGGAGCTCGGTGGAATGCAAAGGTAGCCTCGATGAGTGGCTGCAGCGGGTCATGGATCAGAGCATGGCTTGATGGCCTGGGTTGTATCAGGTGGTGTAGAAGCCAATGGTGGTGGTGGAAGACACATAAACCTGGAAGCCATCTTATGGAAGGTTGGGTGTGAGGTTAAAAAGAGGGCAAAGAGAGAAGAAAGAAAGAAGCCTCGTGGTTCACACTATACATATAATTCATTCCTTTTCCTGTCTAACACGATTGGAATAAATAAATACCCAGGCAATGCTGAGTTATGAGCTAGTTTTAGAATAATGGAATTGATTTTTTATTATACATTTCATATTTATTTAATTACACACATGCACACACAGTAAATATACCTAAAATATTTTACCAAACATACTTACATAGTAATGACTCATTGTGTACATATTATTTTCTAAATGACATTGTCCATCATTTGGTAAAACAATTCCTCCAAGCTTCCCATCTCCAGCAAAATGGAACCCAGCATCCGTGGAAAAAACTAAGAGCCGAGTGACATTTCTTCTCCATCCAATTCTTGACTGAAGAAAGAAAAAGGAATTCGATAGAACATATAAAATTAAAAATTCAGCAGCCAATAAAACAGAAAAGTAGTGATCCATATAGTCATATATATATATATATATAAGTAAAAGAAGGAGATAAAACCCTGTCATGGATCATGATTTATTATAGCTAACGTTTTGGGGACTCATTCGTCCCCTTCATCAGAGTGAATGGAATAAAGTTTGTTATTTGGTGTTTTCTTGCTGCTTGCCTAATATCATGCATGTGGATTGGCTGCCCATCTAGCTGTCTATTGTGCGTCGTGACTGGTTGTTCAATGGTTCGCCTTTGTGCAGGCTCAATGTTATCCATCTCATGTTTTGTTCGTATGCAAGTCCTTTCTTTCAGTTTTGTGTGTAGTGTATTGTAAATTGGATTCAAGTCAGTACAGTGATTGATGGTTTCTATGGACGCCCAACTTTCAAGCACCTCCCTAGCTATTTTATCATTAGAATGGCCTAATATCTTCGCCTTCTGGAATCCAAAAGTATGCCCCTGTTGTTGGATGTCATTATAGACCAGTGAAAGTTCGTCTTTCCAGTTCAATGCCAACTCGTGTTTGTGTAATCTGGTGGTGAGACGTTTGCCTGTCTGGCCCACATATTTTGCACCACAGTTGTTGCATGGGATGCAATAAACCACCCTGGATTGTTCAATTGCGGGTACAGGATCTTTTGGCTTCGTAAGACATTTTCGTATTGTTACTTCTGGCCTATGGGCAACACCTATTCCAAAGGGTCTTAAAAGTCTCTCTATATATTTGTTTTAACATATTTTTCTATTCTTTTCTATTATTTTCTGTTAATTACCTGTATGTTTTTAATAGCAATAGCACTTAGACTTACGTACAGCTTCACAGTGCTTTACAGCCCTAAGCGGTTTACAGAGTCAGCATATCTGGGTCCTCAATTTTACTAACCTTGGAAGGATGGAAGGTTGTCAACCTTAAGCCACTGAGACTCAAACTGCTGAACTGCTGACAGCCAGCATTCTGCAGAAGTAGCCTGCAATCCTGCATTCTAACCACTGTGCCAACATGGATCTCATATTTTAAACCTTATGTATATGTAGGGTCAATAAGCTCAGTGGTTAAAAACCCAGAGCTTGTCAGATGGAAATCTGACAATCCGGGTTCAAGACCAGAGTGTTGTGTGAAGAGGCAAGCTTGCCTCAGCTCCTGCCCACCTAGCCGTTTGAAAGCATACAAATACCACTAGATAAATGGGTACCACTTCGGTGGAAATATAAGTGTTCCATGCTGCCTTGGGTAGGAAACGGAGATGAGTACCACTCCCTAGAATTGGACATGACCAGGTAGGGAAAACCTTTACCATTAATCTTTATATATTTTTGATTTAATGGTGTTGTATGCAATCCAAAATCATTTGAAGGTGAATAGGAGGCAAACAAACTAACAATTCTCTGCAATTTTTCTACTCTTTAAATTATACATTTCACCATATCCAGAAGTTGCAAATCAAGAACCTAAATTGTATTATGGATTATTGATAAACATAATACAGAATTACTTTCCCCCAACAATGGTATCTAAGAAGTCGCCTTCAAATGCGGATTCATTTAACCTGATTGACAACCATTTTTACATAAATCAATTACTATGTAAAAAAAATAATAATAAAAGTATGATAGGGAAAATCAACACCACTTACACCACAAACAGCAACCTGCATTATTGCATCAAATCCTCCTTCTGGAGAATCCAAATTGCCTGAGATTTGCTGTTCCCCTACAAGTGTATTGAATGAGCTCCCATTGCTGGTAAAGTTGAGTACATTCCTGTAGCTAAAGGGACTTGTACAGTTGAGGTCACCTGTGCAGGGATTCCTGAGTTTGGCAGGTGTGGTACTGATATAAGGCATTACTGTTTTTTCAACAAAAGAACCAAAGCCTAAAAGAAAAAAGAAACATCTAAAGACACATTTTTGCTATTTTCAATACAATCAAAAAAGTTCTAAATAAAATAGGCAAATAGACAGCCTGTGACTCGCAAAGCTTTTGTTGTTGGCAATCCTAGCAGAAGCATCTTCAAGTCATTGCTCTTCAAAAGACCACAAGAATTAGTATTGGGCAAATTTCTGGTCTAGATGATTTATCTTGAAAAGTAGAAATGATTAACTGTAAAAATGCTATACTTTATCATATTGGAAATGAATAAAAGCTCTGATTAAGGAAATCAGCATTACTACACAAAATAAACTTTAATTCTTTATTAAAAGATAGGCTCTGCTTTCATTTGTAGGAATTTTCCAAAGGTTAGTTCAATTGTCAAAAACAAATTCCACATTTATAAGGGAATTGCAATTTGCACCTATTTTTCTGCAGTTTAGGGATTCAGCTATGAAAATAATCTCCAGACTCTCTCTTTTCTGACGCCAAAATTTATTGGGAGTTTGATATTCAAAGAATATTTACGTCATAAGTGGTATGCAATTTCCTCCTGATGCAGATTATCATAGTTCTCTAAAAGAGCTTCCTAAATCACTTTTATATTTGCAAACTATTTATATCAAGATTGAAAAAAGCATAATTTATGCACAAGCAGATTCCATACCAATTCGAAAATCTGAAGTTATATTTTTCATTTTACTCATCAGAGACGTTCCAAGACTTTTGACATTTTCCAAGTCATCTTTCATAGAGTAAGACAGATCCATGAGGTAATAAAGGTCAATTGGATAATCTTCAGCTCTCTTGAATTTTAATGAAAATGTTTGTGGTTCCCCTACTCACAAGAAAACAAAGTTAAGCTAAGATTCCAAATAGCAGAGAACAAGAATATAAGTATCATGAAAAACATCTAACAAAAAAGTGTGAAGGAAAAAATATTATCTAGTTTTTATAGTTTCTGCATAAGTATTACAGTATTACAGTCAATTTGAATGCTGTTTATTTCAGAAAGTCATTCAGACATGAAGTCATAAATAAAAACTACTTATTATGAAACCAGGGATCATAATTTAGATTACCATAGCCTCATATTAGAAATTGCAAGTATCTAAAGCTAACTTAGGTATGCAACACTTCACTGAGAATACTTTTGCAAGAAAAACCTTAAGAGGTATCAACAGAAGTGATACCAACATTCAGAAATTAATGTGTGGCGTATGTGCATGTTATAATGCACATATGATTCATTACAAGCAAAGAATATCTATTGAACCATTTCTTCCTTAGGGTTAGCTCTATTTCAAAAATTCTACAGATAGCCCTTGCTTTCTGACCATTCATTTAACAACCCTTCAAAGTTACGACAGCACTGAAAAAAGTGACTTATAATCAGTCCTCACACTTACAACCATTACAACAACATCCCTGTAGTCCCGTGACAAAAATGTGATACTCAGTAACCGGCATATTTCCAAGTCTGTCAAGGCTCAATCATCTGGATCTTGAGCCTATTATCCAGTGCAGGGGTCTGCAACCTTAAACACCCAAAGAGCCATTTGGGCCCGTTTCCCACAGGGAGCCACAAAACCTGGGTGGGCATGGCCAACTCACCGTCACTCCCACCCAATCACATGACACGCCCCAGCCATGCCTACCCAGGGGTTTTGTGGTTCCCAGTGTTGTCTGTGGAAAATGGGTCTCTCTCCCCCTCCCCCTCTCTCATTTGTTTCCCTCTTTCTCTCTCTTCAGTTCTCTCTCCCCCTTCTCTCATTTGTTTCTTTTTCCTCTCTCCCTCTATCATTTTCTCATTTCTCCTTTTCTTTTTCTCACTTTTTTCTCTTTCGCTCCCTTTCATTTGTTTCTTCCCTCTCCCTCTTTGTTTCTCTCCCCCTTCTCTTTCATTTTCCTCTTTTCCCTCTCAAGCTCTTTTCTTTCCATCTCTTTCTTTTTCCTCCATCATTTTCTAATTTCTCCCTCTCCCCCTTCTCTCTCGTGTTTCTTTTTCCACTTTCTTTCTCTCCATCATTTTCTCATTTCTCTCTTGTTCTCCCCCTTTCTCTCATTTCTCTCTCCCTTTCATTTGTTTTTCTTTTGCCTCTCCCTCTTCCCCTTCTTTCTCTCGTTTCCCTTTTTTCCCTCTCATTCTCTTCCTCCAGATCTTTCTCATTTCTCCCTCCCTCTCATTTGTTCCTTTTTCCTCTCTCTCATTCTCTCCCTCCATCATTTTCTCATTTCTCTTTCTCTCCTCCTTTCTCTCTCTTTCCCTCCATCTCTCTCTCCCCCCCCACACACTCTCTCTGTGTGTCCCTCTTGAGCCATTTCCAAAAACAGGCAAGGGTTAGTTCCCCCCCCACCCCAATGTTCTTCTTTGGGTACTTTTTATCATATGTTTTAAATCAAGTTGTCCCAGGTTCCCAGATAAGTGAAGCCTTTAATCCCCCTGCTGTGGCTCCTGTTGGCTGAACCCACCATTGGATGACCCTGCCTCTCCTCCTCCCCTCCCAGCAGGGATGGAGACTCGTTCCATATTCCAGAGTGGGAGGGAAGCAGTGCTGTACTTGCTTCTCATCTTGCAGGGGCTTCTTGGTGCTGCGTACACCTTGGTCACTCAGGGAGATGCATGGCTTGCTCTCCACCCAAGACACTGGCCCAACCCAGCAGCAGTTGATGCTCTGTGTCATAATGGGCTCCAGGAGCAGAAGCAACGTACGCCATCTCCATCATTGGTAAGCATGCAAAATCTTAACTGCTACGCAAGGCGCTGCAAGAGCACAAATTTAATTAGCCTGCTCACTGCTCTTGTCACGCCTTTTGCGGCAGTTAGATTTCGCACCCTTCACAATGGGGTCGATGGTATCCCCTCCTCCTCCAGGAACCCATTACAACATGGAGCATTGGCTGCAGCCGGACCAGGCCAATGTCTCGGGGTGGAGAATAAGTTGCTCGTCTCCCCAAGCAACCGGTGAGCGCAGTACAAGAAGCACTAGAAAAAGTGCCTGTGAGATGAGGCAAGTACAAGGCCAGGCGAGGAGTGACTGGGAGGGAAGGGCAAGCGGCAGGGCAAGCCAGCTAGGGAGCCACAGCAGTGGGACTAAAGACCTGCATGTTGCTTACACCCAATTTAGGGTGTTGTCTATTCCTGCCAGCTTAGTATTATCCGCAAATTTGGTAAATTCCCCTTCTATTCTCTCATCTAAGTCATTTATGAAGATACTGAAGAGTTTTGGGCCTAAGACAGAACCTTGTGGTACCCCACTGCTTTCCTTCATATAGATATAGTACCATTAAGGACTACTTGTTGAATATGGTTTGTCAGCCAGTTACAAATCCATCTGATGATGATGCTGTGTATCCCACATTTTTTTTAGCTTATCAAGAAGTAGGTTGTGGTCTACTTTGTTGGAATGCCTTACTGAAGTCTAAGTATATTATGTCCACAATATTTCACTGGTGTATTATTTAGTAACTTTGTTTATTCTAATTTTACTAAATTAAACTTTATTAAGTTAGTCACTATGATCATAAATTTACATTCTGAATTGATCTATAAGCAGATACCAAAAAATTCAGATACTGGAAAACAGCTATAACTGCTAATACATCTTTCTGGCTCTATAAATCAGACCATTGTTAAATTTGCTGCAGTAGCAGTGGAAAGCAAATAATTTATACTTATGATTTTATTACATCACCTCCACTTCCTTCTATACTTTTGGCATTCCTAAGCTATTAATTTATCTATTAATTAGACGAATGTACACATTTTCCTTTAAACAATCCCTTAGCCTAGAGAGGGAAAATCCAATTAAATATTGACCTATCAGTCTCAAATTTTGATTTTTGCATTTATTTCAAAATTAATCATAAAAAGCAAATGCTCTAAAATTATGTTATCCCTTGTTTTATGAATGTATTTAATGTTATTTATTCAATATACTGATCCTAGCCAAAGATCTTATCTTCAATACACTTGATCCTAGCCAAGGATCTGATCATCAAGAAGCGATGTATACACAAAAATCATAAATAAATGAGTATTAAAAGACATACAAGATACTGTTTGACTACCACTTAAAAACTAAAGGAATAAAACTGTGATACAAATTTTGAAACTACCAAAAGTGTATGTTTTCACAGCAGAGATCCTTCAATGACCACAAATTGAAATACTGACCAGCACTAACTTAAGTTCATTATATATATATATATATATATAATTGATCTGTCCAAATCTCCCCACTTTGAGAACTATTTTTACAAATATTTTTACCTTTCCGCAGCTTTAACAGAACTTGCTGTGGTTGAATCTGAGTAATATCTTCCGGTCTAAGACTTTCAGCAGTCCCTTTGATACGATTTGTGACTTCTTTGTTTTTTAGCAATATATGTGTGCCTCTGGGGTTTTCAATTTCTTCTGGAGGGCAGCCTTTACTTTTTAAAGCATCCAAGTCATCACATCGTGCTGCCGTGGATTCTCCTTCTTGTAAAAAGGTCTAAGAATTATAAACAAGATCAATACAAATTATACATGTGTATTTGTATTCAAGAACCCAACATGCTATGAATTAAGCTTATAAAATGCATAGTTACTTTGGTACGATCAATGCTAATTTAGTCAGATCTGCCTTAGCTATGTTACACTACATTACAAATTTTCTGTTTAATATTCTGTTTAATACTTTTGAAGGAAGTTGCTTGAAAAACAGTATATAATGAAGCAACCAAATTGCAGTATGTAATTGAAAAAGGCACAGTAAATTAACAATGGCTGTAAAGTTATGGCTTCAGGCAAGAAGCCACACTATAAAAGGTGTGGGCTTTGAAGCAATGAGAAGTGGAGCCCAAAGAATGATTTCATGTTCCCAAAGGAAGGACACATGGAGGAGAAACACTAAAGCATAAGCCAGCTGGGCCTGTGCCAGGAATATGCCTCCCTCCAGCACAAAGCGAAAGTGGCAAGAACTAGGCTGCACAGAAGACACAATCCGAACCCACAGTTAACAATGATCAGATGTTGATGGCTTGTGGGCAATTTTTTGGCCCACTATTCAAGATGGTGTCCATGACTCTGAATCATACAAGAATAAATGTATGCAATTATAAACAATAGAAATGTAGTTTTGTCCAGCATTCCACCATGTGGAACTATAATTTCTTCTAAAGAAAATGAGGAAGAACATGGACATGTTTGATGTAGTACATCTACATAGGCTTTTCCTATGAAAGAAATAAAATGTAATCACAACTCTAAAATCCTGCAATCAAGTCAGACTGTTAAATTTGATTTCACTAAGAGTAAAAAAAATAATCTAATTCAGCTGCTCTAAATTTTGGCTAGATAGTATGTTCATGGCACAGAGATGCTTCTCATTACTTACTTCTGATCCTTTTCAACTCCAGGTGATAAGAGATTGAATTTAAGAATTCCTAATACAAAGTGTGACTTCTTCTGATGAGGAGCACTAACATGTCAGGTCTTACTTTCCTTTCTTCTCTTACCCACAAACAGAAAAACAACAACAACAAAACCAAAACCACGGGCAACCTACATAAAGTAATTTTTCAAAAGCAGAACAGAACAGTCTATCATGGTATTTGATTTCAGAGAACTAAGCTCAAAAATCAGTAAGTTATTTCTGGTTATATTCATTATGCAGGTTGTGGTATACAACCAGTTTCATTCATCCCCTCTCCATACAAACTTTTTATTAATTAAAAATCAATAATAAAAATACAAACTCAAAAAGCAAAAGAAAAATAAAATAGAAAGTGCTAAAAAAAGAGAAGAAAGAGGAGAAGAAAGAAAATAATTTGAAGATGTGACTTCTGACTTTAATCATAAAAAATACAAACTTAGTAATTCCTCACTCCCTGAAATGTTATGGACAAGTATCTCTTATAACCATCCCTCATCTATATACAAATCCCTAAATCATTAATATTTCAGTCCTGCTATCAGCAAAAGTCGGTAAGTCTTCCCAGAATTTTATAAAGTCTTGGTTAAACCTTAGGTTAATCAATTTTGTATTCCTTTCTTTTCTTTCTAATAATTTTGATCTTCATTCAGAACATGTTATAGAGTTTGATCTTTCTTTGGTTCTTCTCCCCATCTCAAACACTTCTTCAAGACTTTGGCAAACTTCTTATAAACTCATACTTAAGGTCTTGACCTTCATCCACTTTACATTTCTACCTTATCTTGCTATCTCTGCTCGTTATCCACATTTTTAAAAAATTGCCAGTATTTCAACAATTTCTTTATATTATATTATTTTCTAATATTTCTACATGATGTGATGTTTGTTTCAGCTCTTTGTCCTACAGATTTTTCAAGGTACTCTCTTTCACATCCATCATTACTTCTATAACATCTTTTGGACAAACTTTATCCATAGAAGTAGACTACTAACTCCTAGTAGAGCATGATGTAAATACGTAATCACTTTAATACAAAGCTGGAAACCATTGAAGCTTCCAATACAAAGCCTACTCAAAGTTAATTAACTGTAGGTCTCTTGTCAGACATTACAAATGAACAAAAGAATCTCACATTCATAGCATCTAACTAGTTCCTGCATTAAAAGCCACCCCAAAGTACTATCAGAATAGTTAATAAATGGTGTGTGTGTGTGTGTGTGAGGGGTGGGTGGCTGTTTGTTAAAAATGTCATTTTTACAGTCTAACATGATGGATATAAATTCCTGCAATCGCCAAAAATGTATAATCAGGGAGGCAGGAAACACTGCAGATTATGTACGTGAAAGAGATCAGCTCATACATATTGAACTTTTAGATTTATTTAAAAATAGTGGAAAATCTCCAGTAGAGAAAAGTTTCTATAACTCAGGTTTACATTTCAGATACAAAGCTGGATTACAAAACATATGTCTGGATGGTATCATTTCAGTTAATAACTGAGGTTTCACATGACAAATTATTCCCCGAACAAGAAGCAATTAATTTGAGATGAAGCCTAAGATATACAGTAGTTAAAACTTCCCAATCTGGGAAATGAGGCCTACAAGTGAGGAATCAAAATTTAGAAAATTTCATAATTCAAATTATATTTCAAATGAGTGCATAAGCTGTGGTTATCTTTGTCCAACTGCATTATCTGCATTTAAAGTCACTGCCCTTCTAATGTGACAAGGAGACTATAATTAAATTCAGACAGAGTGACTCTGGAGAAGCATGGTTTTTAAATAATTATGAGGCAGAACTATAACATAGAGGAGACAGAGAAGGCCTATACCATTGCCAAATGAAAGGACAAAACTAAAGGAGAATGTTTAAACAATATATTCTTCCCCTATCAACTCAACTCCTAAAAATAGAATTCGCCCTAATTACCAACTTTAATTAATGGGTGATTTTTTTTACAAAAAAGGCTAGGACCATTTTTGCCTTCGAAAAAGTCTTTGCTACTCTGCATAAATTGAAGAAAACTGAGTAGCTCTAAAATAATTTCTAAACAAACTGATCCAAACTTTATCACTCTTTTAACAGATACTGGCTGGACCATTTATGCAAGCTAAATAGCTTTATTCTCTAAGGGGCCTCTCTCACACACAAAAAACCAAGCAGAATAACTTCTCTGCTGCCTAAATGCTCAAAGCACAAAGCAAGGAATTACTCTGCCTTCAGATGGATGTGGGCTTCTGTTGAGTCTTGTCAGAACAAGAGGGATCTATCTTCAAATTCCTAGATTTGCAAGTGATGAATGAAAGGAAGGGGAAAAATGGAACACAAAGGCCTGAGGAAAAAAAAATCATTTCTGTTTTCATGCGCTGAATGTGATTTTTTTTTTCAAGGCTACTGTAGATCAATAGAAGCAAAATATTAAGGTGCAGAAGATTCTTGGCATTAGCAACAGCACTTATATACCACTTCACAAGGCTTTACAGCCCTCTCTAAGCGGTTTACAGAGTCAGTTTATTGCCCCCAACAATCTGGGTCCTCATTTTACTGACCATCGAAGGATGGAAGCCTGAGTCAATCTCAAGCCAGTCAGGATTGAACTGCTGGCAATCAGCAGAATCAGCCTGCAATACTGCATTCTAACCACTGCGCCACCACAGCTCTTAACTAGCACTATGATTTTTACACTCCCTGACACTGTGCAAGCTGAATTTTTTTCTCTCCCTTCCTGTTAAGTATTCTGGAAAGTTAGGACTGTTTATTCATCTAAAGTTGGGTAAGAAGCCATCCATAACTGCCATTACTTCTAAGCATATAGCAGCCACTGCAATTCTGAATTTTGCTCTTCTTTTCCACAAGAAGGCAATATTAAAGATAGAATGATAACATTCCAGAAAGCAGACAAGTTCAAATCTCATTGTTCATCTCTTAGTCTAAAACAGGGGTCCTCAAACTACAGCCCACAGGCTGGATAAGACCTGCCGAAGCCATTAATCCAGCCCACCCAGGACCATGAAGCTTCACCACCCACATCACCTACTCACCGGCCAACCCCATCTGCCTTTGGGAGGCTGGGGAGGCCAAAACTGGGACATGTGGAGGTCTCAGGAGGCCAAGAATGGGCTCGTTTTTGGCCTCCCTGGCCTCCGGAAGCACTCTGCCAGACAAAAATGGACCCATGCTTTTCATCTTTGGCAGCTTTAAGGTGCATGGATGTCAGTTCCCAGAATTTCCAAGGCAGCATGAAGTTCGCCCATCTTAAAGTTGCCAAGTCTGAAAAATGCTGATCTACAGATAGGGATTTTTCCATTCCTCTTTTACTGGTTCTTATGTACTTACGAACAATGATAATGCAAAATCCTCACTTCCACCCCTTCCCAGAGGTGGATCGAAGGAGGAATGCCGCCCGCTCACCTACCCACCAGCCGGACTTCTGGGGAGACTGGGGATTGTCATGCCTACCCACTGGTCTTTGGCGTCCCACTCGTTGGCTTCCGTACATCAGATTGCCACCATCCAGTGCCAGCTCAGGGGTTCCTCTCCCCCACTCCCGGGGACAGAGATAGATAGATAGATAGATAGATAACAGACAGACAGACACTTGTTGATTGTAAGCTCCTTGGGGCTGTGAAGAATTGCTGCACACCTGAGTTTCCTGAAGTAGACCAACAGACTCCTAAACAACTTAAAAAACAATCTAGTAAAAAGAAAAGTCAAAGAGCAACATGCAAACAAAAGCAAATAAAACATCCCCAGGAGCATAACAAATTAAAGTTTGATTTGTTTGTATTACTTAATGGACTGCTAAATTGGCATGCCCCCCAACAGTCTGAGGGATCATGAATTGGCCCCCTATTTAAAATGTTTGAGGACCTCTGATCTAAAACACCAAACACTTCCCATTACTTGGCAAAGCCAAGCATTCTGCTGGTGTTCTCTATCCCCATTCCATTTTTAGTTTATTACAGGCTTTTCCTAACAGCTGGTCACAAAACCACAAAAGTCCAAGTCAACTCTCCTGCAGAAATCTAAATTTAATCTTAACAAAAGAACAACTGAAAGATCATTGCGTAGCCTATTCCTAAACACATTTAGTAAAGAAAATATTTCATAAGAATCTCCAACCCTTCATAAGTTAAGTTTTTGATTCAATTTTTGGATATAATCCATTTTATTACTGGCTTTGATATGAAACTAAAATCCATAATAAGAAAAATCAAGATCAATCAATGATGATTGATGATGATCATCAATGATGTTTCCTTTGTGAGACTAGAGTCAAGCATTCCACTGCAACACCACTAAGTTACCATCAGACTGGACAAACAGTTTATGTGATGTTTAATAATAATGATTTGATATGCCAATGTGTGAAGCATATTCTTGCAAAACATTAGACATTTTCCTCTTAGCGATAACAGCAAATGATCCAAAATCAGAACAAGTTTGTCTCATAAAATAATTGATAATGACCTGGTAAATAGGAGAGGAAGGAGTATTAGATATGCTTAACAGTTTGACTTGTTTATAAACATAATAAAGACGGGATACAAATAAAATAAATAAATGTAATAAGAGGGGCAGAATGTTATCTAGGTGTTATGGAATAGGTGGCAATGAGGTTGGATTGGGCTATAATTCTGACAGCTTACAATAATGCAGAAAGCACACACAGAAAAATCAGGGGTGTCTCATTTCATTGAGGGCAGCACCAGGGTTTTGTTTGACCTTGGGGACCCGGGGTATTTGGCCAGGGTGGGCTTAGCCAGCTTGATGTCACTCCTTTCATCGTCACCTGTGGTGGCCTGAATGCTCTGCCAGTGAAAACATGTGGCCTTCCACTATTTGGTATGGGACAAATGGTATACGTGGTTAAGAAACAAATTTAATTAGCTGTATTGTACTAGTTTGATTGCTATATTAAATATAACCGAATTGTAAGATATACGATACTATTATCCGTAAGGAAATTGTAAGATATATGATTATTATCATTAGATAGATATATGACTATTATTATCAGTAAGGAAATTGTAAGAGACAGGACTGTTACTATTAGATAAGTGATTATCAGTAACCGAATTGTAAAATATATGATTATTAGTAAGAAAATCGTAAGATATATTATTATTGGATAGATGATTATTAACAACCGAATTGTAATTTATATGATTATTAGTAACGATGTTGAAACATTGGAAAAAGAAACATGTAAATTGTGAGTTAAAGTTTGGAAACTGGAAAAAGAAAAAAGAAAACATGTGGCCTTTCTGAGCTCCATTTTTGCTGGCAGAGGTACTAAGGGCTGGTCCTTTGCTATTTCCAGGGCGGCCCTGTGGGCCAGATCTAAGCAACCTGTGAATTGGATCCAGCCCTTGGGCCTTGAGTTTGACACCCTTGAACTACAGTATCAAAGCCTTCTTCAAACACGTCATCTTAATACAGCTCTAAGGTATGGCAGCTTGTGTGTGTCAAGTAATTGCGATGAAAATGACTGACAGAAATACTGATACAGGGAGTGGTCATAGCCCGTTGGAGTTTAATGGCAATTTAAACTAATCTTCAACTTAATAAGGTAAACTAACCAAGTGCAACGAACATATCAATTATGCCAATTCATCACAATCAGTAGTAGTATATTGACAGAGGGAAGATCAGAAAAGATAGGCAGCTCTAAATCAATAGGAAGTAATATTCTGTTCAGTAGAAACAGGGAAACTGCCAATTGTCTCTTCAAAAGAGAACAATTGATTGTTGGGTAGCAAGATCAAAGAAGTGAGCACATTTTCCTTAAGATGTACTTTAAGTTACTAACTTAAAAATAGGATAAAGTGTAGGCCTACCAGACACTCAGCAGTAAAAGCTGGACCTAATGCCAGAATATCCTATTCCTTCTGTCAGGGGTGTCAAATTCAATTTCATTGAGGGCAGGGTTAGCATTACGGTTGCCCTCAAAGGGCCAGGTAGATGTGGCTGAATACTCACGTGACTGGGTGGGTATGGCCAACTCAACCTGGCCTGCTAGACGTTGCTCCTATCAAGGAGCACTTAAGATGGTGCCAGATAAGGCTGGGAGGGGTGATCCAGGGTGAGCGTCAAAGCCTGTGGGGGGGCAGCAGAGTATTGGTGCTTGCACACAGCTGGGTAGGATACCTGAGGGGGGGGGAGTGTCAAATGATGCTGAGGCATGGTGAGGGTGGCAGCCAAACTGCCCATTCAGTTTTAGGCTGGAGTCCAGGTACAACAGCAACAGCAGTGGGGAGAGGTCAAAATGGGAAGCTCCTGCCCACTGCTGCCTGCCCATTTCCTGTGGCGGTTTCCCACTTTTACCACCACCATCCCTTTGCAGCCAGTACAGTGCTGCTCGATCTGCCCCAGGCACCCTCCTCAGTCACACACAAATACAGATGCCCTGCAGTTCGTGCTGTACTGTAGTGCAAGATCACACAAGATTACTGATCTCGCACTGCAGTAGTTTATGCCTGTATTCTTGATCCAGCCGAAGAGTGTTTGCAAGATGATGAGATTTTGGGCCAGTGAAATTGTTTCGCTTGAAGGCTCATTGGCTTGCAAATGCCTTTTGCATCATTCCAGTCTCGGTATGATGAGCATTTACAAGCCTATGGGATATTTCAAGTAAGGCGATTTCGCTGCCCAAGTCTTGTCTTGCAACAGCTCTTTGTGCCAAGACTGCAACAGTATGAAAGGCATTTGCAAGCTGATGGGAGGCTTGGAGATTTCACTGCTCCAAAGTCTTGTTGGCTTGCAAACACTTTTCATGATGTCCCGATCTTCCTCTGCACTCAGGAAGAGATGATGGCAGGGGGAGAAATCGGCAGTGCTGCCCCACGTGAGGGTAGGACAGTCCCAGTGAAAGGGAGTGTGTGGCCACACCAGAGACCAGGGCATGGAGGCAGTGGTGCAGGCACCAATCTACAATTTGGTGTGAGGAGATGGCAAGTGCATGTTCTGGATGAAAAGGTGGGGTTGGAGGGGCAGCCTCTTGAGTCAGATCTATGGCTGACCGCGTTTAGGCCCGGATGGCCACCACCAGGTTACAGAATAGATCAGTGCCGCGTCTGCACTAGAGTCTCCATGCTCTGCTCATTGGCCTTGCCTTGCAGCCTAGAAGGCTTCCCTTTCTCTAGGACCATCCCCTGTTGGAAAGGCATGGCTGGGCTTTTTGGCTGCAGATCCTGACCAGGCAAAGTAAGTGAGGGGCACTCTGCACATGCCCAGAAACTTCAAGGCTGCAGTCTCACTTTGATCTACCCACCCAAGCACTGGGCCTTGGCACAACCCCTCCAGTTCACCTCAAACTCACCTCTGCCCCATGGGTCCCTCCATATACGACAGCTCAGCCTTGCCTGCAGATGGCCCTGGCCAAGTCCTGTCCACGGACACCACCTCAAAGTGCAGAGCATAGGACAAGGCTCCGGAAGCCTTTGCTCAATCTGCAGATCGGGAAACCCGGACCAGTTTTGCCGGTGGAACTCCTGCTTGGTGGGTTCAAAGGACGTGGGAGCCCACAGGCACCAAGGGCAGGCACCAGGCACAAGTTTTCCAATGGAGGGTGGGGGCTGTCCCAATAAAAGAGAAGTGCTGCCAGTCTCTCACCTTCCCCTTGTCCCTTTCTGAGCCTGCCTTGCAGCTTGAGAGGCTTCTCTTTCACTATGACCGCCCCCGCGTGAGAAAACCACAGCTATTGGCAATACTGACAAGCTCTCCCCCTGGTCCGTAGGGCCATCCAGAAAACAGAAAAGGGGTGGTGTCACCTCATCCCAACCCAGGTCAACTGGGCATTGATCTATGACTTGTGATGGTCATTTGGGCCTGAACATGGTCAGCCTTAGTTCTGACCCACACAGCTGCCCGGGAGCCAGTGAGAGACCACACCTCTGCCTTGGCCCTGCCCCCTGGATGTGCACAGGAGGCAATAAGCGATGGGGTCCTGGGTGAAAGGGAAACGCTCAGAACGCAGGCAGCATGTGGGGCAAAATGGTCCCCAGGGATACTAGGCCCCATGCACACTTGCCGCTTCCTGTGCGTGTGCATAGGGGGCAGGGCAAGGGTGGCCTCTCACAGGTTCCAGGCTGGCCTCGTGGATCTAAGGCTGGATGACTGCCGCCATATTGTAGATCAGTGCCCAGTTGAGCTGGCTAGACTGAGACACCGTGAGCTGGTCCTTTGCTATTTCCAGGACAGTTTCGCATGCCAGATCTAACAACGCAGACCACAGGCCTGGACCTTGGTACTCCTGTTTTCTGTGAATAATTATTAAGAACCATGGTTGAAACTGATATAATGAATTCAAATTAGATTTAGTCCATTTTTTCTTTTTTTTCCTGGTTGTGAGATCCAAATTTGAAGGATAAAATGTGATTTGGTACACACACATAATTCATATAGCATATGTTGGGAATATATTAAACCAAGTATCTCCTATTCCAGCATTATTCAGCTAAAGATACAGCTGCTTTAAGGTGCTCCTAATAGGTTTATGAATTTGTTCCATTTTGACCTTTGAAACTGGATCTTTGTAAACTATAATTTTATCTTATAGTTTTTATGAGATATAGAGCAGTTTTATTAATTAATTTTATATGCTGCCTATCTTGCTATTAAGAGATTGAGTGACTTTAAATTTAGATGCGCTGCTTGCCATTGCCGCATTATTCTTATCACACTAAGAGATAATTTACTTCTAAAGCACATGGTTAGTCTAACATAACATAGTGAGGTATATGGACCCACTGAGAATAATGAAATGTATATGTTTACCATTGTATCTTTTCACAAACCTAGCAAATATTTTTGATAATTATTTTTTGCTTGTTTTTGAGCAGCATGGTGGCCTAATGATAAAGATACTCTCATCCCTCTTGGAAGGTTGAGCGTTTAATCCTAAGCAGTCCTTAGGTAAATGTTTCTCTCTTTAAAAATAACTGCTGTAAACTCCATATAGACCTCAGGGCATCTGGCCAATTAACACTCAGCTTCACCCAGTTACCCAGACTCTAACCTGAATTAAGGGATTACAGGTTCATGAAAAGAAACAAAAAAATGCTTGTTTTCTTGTGACAACCTACATTTTCTATGAAATTCTTAATATTTAATGTGCTTTGTCACATTTCTAGTCCACTCTATGGCCGGATTAGAACAATTCCACAAATGTTTTTGAAGAGAGATGCTGCAATGTATTAAGCAGGGACATTCCAATTAGAAATAACTAGGAGAAAGGAGAGGAGCAAGTTGTTGCCCCCCCACCCACCCACCCCAAAAAAACCCAAAGGAATACTATTTTCTTGCTTCCATTATCCTGCCATTTATCTGGAACTCAGCTGCTTGAAAAATGCAACAGTGTTTAATGCTCCCTCTGGGTCTCAGGTCTTTTTCAAGAACCTTCTCTACTTAACATCCTTTCCATGGGTTTGAATTGCAGTCTGTGGGGTACTTGCTCTTCTACTGTGGCTAGCAGGCTGCTGTGACCCAATCTTTTCTTGTTCCTCCTTTATATGTTATCTTATCAGCTAATAGATTTGCAGTCTTTTATCACGCTGTTTTATTAATAAGAGACATTCCTCCAAGCCATCTCCAGAACAACTCTCAATTACATCTACAAGTAGTCCTCAATTTATGGCCACTCATAGTTATGACATTGCTGCAAAAAGTAATTTTCAACCGGTCCTTCCACTTACAACCATTGGAACATCCCCATAGTTACATGATTGTGCTTCAGGTGCTTAGTAACCGAAATGTATTTCCAACAGTTGCAGCATCCCAAAGTCACATGACAGCCATCTGCAACTTTCCTGGCCACTTCGAACAAGCAAAGTCAATAGAGGAAGCCAAATTCGCTCCATAATTGTAGTAAACTAATAAAATCGGGCAAGACTTAATAAATGTACAGTTTAAGAAATTGTATTCTTAAGTCAAGGACTACCTGTAGCTACTAAATTTATACATAAAAATGAATCATGTAAATTCGTAACATAATCTGAATTAATTACACATTTATAATGTATGTAACACAAATATGGTTTTGAAATAGTTAAAAGCACATACTATATTTTTACACCATCCACAATTTGGGCCAGCTTGTATACAATCAGCACATGATTTTGCATTGGCATTTATACAAATGCTCCCACCTGTAAGAAACATAGGATCAAATTTTGTAATAATGCAATCAAAGAGCTAATTGAAATTATAATTAGTACATGTCTTTCTCCACATTCAAACTATTCATCACATATTATTAGTGCTACTGTAAAAGTCATTTCTTATATGGAAAGCAGCTCCAATTAGAGAAATCAGATTAATATTTGTGTGAAAAACTGTGCCATGTACTTAGCTTTATGCACAGTAAAAATCAACATTGAGTAGAATAAATTCAGGTCGAATTTTTTACATGTAAAAAACTGGAGAGAAAGTTTTAGGTTGTACTCTTTTGTCTTTTATTAATTGTCGAGAAGATTAAAATATAAGAGTTTAACTTACTGGAAGAATGGAGAATGCATAGAATTTTGCATAAGACCTGGGTGACACAACAGTTCCAAGTTTTCTTAAATAAGTTAAAATCCTTCAGGTAGCTTGGAGCATTATTTAAAAGATACAGGTCAATCCAGGAAAGAAATCAATGCTGATTTCTGTCTCTTGTATCAACACAGCATAATTCCAGCTGTTAAAAAAAAATGAAGTGCTTTTCAGATGAATTCAGATTCTGAAATTATACCACTTACTTTGTTGGGCAAATCCATACAGTATGAAGCAATTTAATATTCCAACCAAGAGAAGAAAACGGAAATGTATCTGTTGAATGCAAGGAAAACAATTAAATTAGCTGGTTTAAGTATCTCCATAAGGTTTAACAAATGTGGATCAGATAATAAATACAGTAGACAATTATGACAAATGCATTGCAAAAAACATGTATTTCTATATTTCAAAGAAAAACCTTAGATTAATGGAGCACTAATTAGCAATGTACCAAATAACTATTTTCCCTCAAGACTTTTCTGAAAGATCTAAGCATCATAAAATTGGTTTCATGAGCAAGAAATGAAATACTTCTTCACTTGTGCATTGTCAAGATCCAAAAGGAATTTTATTGGGGGGGATTTCTACTGTAGTATGTTGGGCCATTTTGTATAGTAAAATTCAGGGCCATGTAGATCTTAACATATTTACTCTTTTTCTCTTGCAAGGTTGCTGAGAGGGCGAAGGGGGAGTTGGAAGAATTGTTATCTTGTTTTCATTCTTTTAGGTCTGGTTCTCATGAGAACTTTCTCCAGACGTCTCACACGTGTGAGGGGAAGTGTCTCAAGAGGTCATTGGATCTCTTTTTGAAATGGTTGGAGGGAAATTAACATGTGATAATTAGTGGGGTGGAACTTTCAGTTTTACTTGGGTGGAGAAAGCCCGGGAATCTTTAGATTCGGGATTTCTACAGATCGTACCAGAACAATGTCTTCAATAAAATCTTATTCCTTGGACTTTGTCTCTTTGGAGTTCTGATTACATTGCTGATGTTGTGTGGAATCCTGACATTGCATGTTTTCTTACCGTTTTAAATTTTCTCCAGTTTGCAAAACTGTATTTACTTTCAAAAGAATTCTAAAACACATTAGAGAATCTATTTAAAACATCCACTATAGCATTTATTTTTTTCCACTGCAATTATAGCATCATAACCATTTAAATCATGGCAATTAAATTGGTATTTAATTTATCAACAATACAATATGTAGATAAAGCAACTTGACAAGGATGAAAAAAGGAGCATAACAAACAACCCAACATAACCACTTAAGTTCTTTTCTTCCTTTTGTTCTTCTATTACGAACAATGTCAAGGTTCACCTTTTCACTGGTATAGATAGGTAGACCTCAACTTATGACCTGTCACTTAGTGATCATTTGAAGTTACAATGGTTTTTCCTAGAACTATTTATGACCCAGTTTTGAAGTTCTGATGCTTTCCCTTCCCACAGTCATGTGACTACATTTTGAGTGCTTGGCAACCGCCCACATTTATGGTTTTTTTGCAGCATCCCACACTCATGGACTGTGGTTTATGATAGGTTTTTTTCTCCCAGAAGCTGATTTTCTACTTCCATTTCCTGGCAAAAAAACACCCATGAAGTACAACAGGATTAGTTAACAAGATTGACATTTGCTTAATAACAGCTACAAAAAAGGTCGTAAAATTAGGTGTGGTGATCTGGTTTACGACTAACGCAACTTAATTGTGGGTTCAATTACATTTGTAAGTTGATGCCTACCTGTACCACAGGCAGTAAAAAAAAAATTCTCTTTTCCAAGTGGAAAA
This sequence comes from Myanophis thanlyinensis, assembly GCA_017656035.1. Classification (NCBI taxonomy): domain Eukaryota; kingdom Metazoa; phylum Chordata; class Lepidosauria; order Squamata; family Homalopsidae; genus Myanophis; species Myanophis thanlyinensis. Next base: position 580 of record JAEANM010000195.1, on the reverse strand, counting down.
CCCTTACCACCATTTATATGTTAAGATGTAACAGATTCTCTTCCACCATCAAAGAGGCTTCACGGACAGACTTCTCCTTCCAAACACGGAAAACAATTCATGCAATTACAAATTGAAATTGCCATAAGACTTGTTATATTTGCTGCAAAAAATTAGCATTCTACATATTCTCCTCCACCAGTATCTATCTGCAAAGGGGTGATGAGATAATAAAGTATGATACAAACTTGATCCTTTTGAAGTTATATTTTAAAATTGCATGCAAGTAAATAAATGGTGGAGCTCGTAACATGACACTATGTTACATGGTTTTTTCATTTCTTTGCTAGGAATGCCCATGCACTTTTTTTTGTTAACTAGAAAAAAAGGTGTTGAATACAGTTGGAGATGTTAATATTCTTCAGCTTGTACTCTGTCCACAACTTTGATCATTTAGCTTAAAATTCCTTAGCTTATGTCCTTCATCAACACCTTCTCATTCCCATATTCTAGGAAACAAATTACATTAGGGAGGAAAATGGTGAAAGCATATTGTTTTAAACCATAAGCATACCATGTGCCATGTACTACAATTCCTCCC
>JAEANM010000194.1:0-42398 GCA_017656035.1 Myanophis thanlyinensis | reverse complement strand
ATTTAAATTAAATTAGTTTAAAATAAGTTAAGTATAAGATTAAAATCCCAGGTATCAGGCCAGGCCGGCTAGTTGAATTTTGTTTAAAAAATGCCTCCATCCCAAAGCAGAGGTGGGAAAACCCAGGTTTTGGGAAGAGATATTTGGAGTTTCCTAGCCCTGCACCCTACGGCTTTGCTCCCGTGTGCAGGCAAGAATGTAGGGTGTGCTGTAACCATGGCTGGGGATGATGGGAATGAAATCCTGATGGTCAAATGTGGCTTCTAGGTTCTTGCCTCGGTCTGCTGGCGCCCAATGATGAAGCAACTGAGACAAGAGAGACCGGTGATTTTATAGTCGGTGCCACAGTACTACAAAACCCATGTTGCCAGTCTTATGAGGTCCATCCTGCTGGAGCTCAATAAAGCCATGGAGGCAAGGAAGGGCATTGAATTTAGCCAGTGCTGTGGTACTACAAAGCCCATGTTGCAGCGCCCCGAGTCCCTTCTCGGGAGAGGCGGTATATAAATTAAATTAAATTACATTACATTACATTACATTACATTACATTACATTACATTACATTACATTACATAATACTATAAATCTCCTAACAACAGAAAATATTGAGAAGAAGGAATGTAATTTTATTACTATTCCACAGAGCATTAAGTGCTAAACACAACATTTAAAAGAACTCTAGTATGGCCCTTGCCCACGCCCCCTAGAGCTGTACCTAAAATCATGACCATTTTTTTGCCCATTAAGGGAGGGAGATTTCCTTGCCCTCTTCTCACTTTCTACCCAGTTTTGAAGACATTGTATTTTGCAGTACAATATACTGACCACAAAGGAGATTAAGTAGCAAGTATGTATAGGTTTATTTTTTTCTAAAGATTTATATTCATTTGTTCCCTTTGTGATTCTGAGTGTGTACCATACAATCAAGTATCCATGAAAATAAATGGGCAAATTTTAATTAAAAAATATAAAAGTTCCAATAAACCATTAAAACACTGTGTGAATAAGGTTTTATGCCCCATCTTAAACTGTAGTAACAAGGGGCTCACTTCTTCTCCTGGCAAATTGTCTTATAGCCTGGTTTGTATCATGGACATAACCATTTTTGACACTAAATAAAAATCCACGGCAACATCCAAAAGAATATACCTTCTTATGACTTGGGTATGTAGTAGGAGTAGACACTGTGTGGAAGCAGGTATTCCTGTACCTAGAAGTATGGTTGCACATCTAATAGATTGGACTGAAACTGAAATATTTAAGAGAACTGCCAGAAAATTCTTGTGAACTCTACCACAATCTGGAATACCAGATGTAGTAGAGAATCTGGGAATTTCGTGTTAGTAAATGTGACAACTGTCTTCAGTGGTCCTTATTTGAAAGCCAGAACAAACACTCAAATATGTATTGCATAACTCACAGTATGAGATCAGATGTCCATTATTTGACAGATATATAATGATGTCATGAAGAGAGTTGGGGTGTATATTCCCCACAGATTTTGGGGCCATATTGTAGATGAGCCTTCGCAGGTAATATCAAAATGATCTACACAACAGATGGGGTATTCAAAACCCTTAAATTAGATAGCAAATATTGCCTGTAGTGAATTAATTGCTTAATATGTGGGTATTAATAGGCCAATATATTAATCTATCAGTAGCAAGTATAATAGGCCAATATATTAATCTATCAATAGCAAGTATTAATAGGCCAATATATTAATCTATCAATAGCAAGTATTAATAGCCCAATATATTTATCTATGGTAACATAAAACATTTTTTTCATGTTTTAAAGACTAACAAATGTTATTATATGGCATTAGCATATGCCTTATAATAAAACCTGTTGCTCTTCAAAGTTTCTAGTGTATGATGTTTATAATTTGTAAGCTGACCAGAACCACTTCATAGGGAAAACAGGAAGAATAAACATTTAATAAATAAAATGTAATAGATAAATAAAATGCATTGATCTAATTATTTTGCATAGTTAAACTAATGACAATATCAATACTTGACTTGAACCATACCAACAAGTATAGCGGGGATTCTGATGACATCATAAAATAGTTCAGCAGATAAATGTTTTATCTGCTGTTTGTGTTTTTTTTTAGATAATAAATTAACAACTATCCCCCAAATTAAAATGAACAGTTATGATTGTTACTACTTTTCTTTTAAAAAGACTAATTAAAGATCTAAGTTTCAAACAGTAAGAAGCATTGCCAGCTCTATCAATATGCTAAATGATATACTTCAGCGTTTAATGTCTGAAGATTTTTGCACTGTTGGCATGGTTAATAATTTGAATATTGTTACATGCTCAGAAGAGAGAATTTATAATCCTTCACCCCCTCCCCCAAATAAAGATTGGATATTACAGAACTTCATTCAAATTCATTCTCTTTTCCTTCTCACCTCCACCCCCAGGACTGATGGATTCACTTACAGAGTAAATAAAGAGTCCCTGGCTAAGACCGCAGGAATGTTTGGTGAGTGTGTATCTGAATAAATTATAAATATTCCTGCCTTTCATTGCATCACTCTGTTTATATAGATTGTTCATTTTATTCCATGCAGATAAAACCAGTTTTAACTGAATTGTTATCATATCATTCCCATAAATTAGGGTGGAACACCTGGTTGGCAATTGCCAATGTCCAACATTCTTACCTGTGTATAGCCACAGACCTATACTATTCACATTCTTACATTAGTTTGTACTTCCTGTTTTTTCTTTTCCTTCAATTAGATGATGGGTGGAATTTTATCTTCAAAACAAAACCTTATTTGTATCCTGCATGTGTCCCTGTAATTTGGGATGGTCATATTTTAAGACCTGATAAGTAAACCTACATAATTGACATATAAGAACCTGGAAATGGGAACTATGACCTAAGATAATTTTGGTGATATATTATTATGACTAGATTTTTAAACTCTTATTTTACTGTTGATAAAAAAACCCATTACAAGTTAAAAAATTTAATATGATTTGAAAATGGATACAGCAGGAGATACTGAATTACAGAGAAATTGGGGTGGGGAAATTTCAGTATATGGCTTATTTGCTTTATTTGTGCTGGGTTTTAATAAACCTACTACTACCATTTGTCCAGCTAGTGGCAGAAAGCAAGAACAAGTCTTTCTCTAATGGGTTCCTATGGTAGCCTGCTACAGATTGAATGTGGCAGGAGCACTTTGGGTATTAGATGTAGTATTATCCATATTGACAAAGCTTCTTCTTGGAGTACTTTTTTGTAAAGCAACCTATATCCCCTAAGGAACATAGGAACTTGTGAAATATCATTAGATTACAATGAACAGCTTATCCTTTCAGAACAATTTTAGGGACAAAAATATATTTTTAAAACTAATAAAGCCGACAATTGTTATATATAAAAAATTAATAGTCAAAGCAGTGTGTTGACTCAGAAGACTTCACTGCCTACGTTTTTATCTGCTTGAGCCAAGACATGGATTTCATATACTGTATGTGCACCTTTGGATGCTTGATTGCTTTGATTCTAATAAATAGACAAGTTAATAAGGAACTGGGGCTGTCTGATACGGAAATTTAAGATAAGTCTAAACTTAGCCTTTTCTCAGAGAGAAAATTGCGTGGACAAAATTTCCTCTCTGGCTACATTGACTACTTATAGGAATACAAAATTTGTCTGGGCAGATTATTCCATTTTTATAATACTTGACTTCCATGACAAAACAGGTACACAATTCATAGACTTGCTAATAGCAGTGATTGATGACAATCAATACATGCTAATGACCTTAGCAGTGATCAAGAAATTCTGAAGGATTTTTTAAGTCTGTATGGCCATAGAGGATTTACATGCTGTGAATGTTTTTTTTTTATTGTAAGCTTTTGTCTTAGCTGGAAAAAGGCCAAATATAATCTTGGAAATCCACTTCCTATTAATGCAGGCAGAGTACTAAGTTAGATGAACTAATACTTTCTGGTTCAGTAAAAGTTAGCTTTTTATTATACTCTGTTCACTCTGAATTAATATTTGATCCTATAGAGCAGGGATGTCAACCTCGCAATGACACGTTGTCATCGCATGACATAACTTTTTTCCCCTTCGCTAAACTGAAGGTGGCCGTGGCCAGCACACAACACATCTGGCCTGTGGGCCACGAGTTTGACATCCCTGCTACAGAGTAAAGGAACTTATGTAAGCCTTTTATTTTTCAAAGCATAAAGCAAGAAGATATTATATTTTAGTATTTTTACATTTCTCAAAGTACAGTATTAAAATACTGTTTTCATTAGTTGTAATGAAACGGAATCGGAGCTCTATTGTGGTTTCAGTTTAATTCTACCATTATTAACAGAAGCAGTTAAAGATAACAGTAAAGAAAATACATTCTCCTAGACAAAGCTTTGTTTGTTCATGATTATTTGTGACTCCATGATTTATCAGATTATAGAAATCAGTGGTTTTTATGGATACTTAAAATATCACCACTTCTGACAATTAGTTTCAGTTTATTAAATATTTCTATCTCTCTCAGATGCATACTTAACAATGTGCACTATTTCTATAAAAGCTTTGGAATTGGTTCTTGAGATCTTTCCTTCTTTCTGCTCAAAACTGTTGGCACACTGTATTCCTTCTTTTTCAGAATCTAGGATACCTGTAAGGAACGCAATGACTGCAAGGCTTTAATTGGAGAAGGCTAGAATGGCTTGTCTTTATGTACACTGTTAACGGTGGAGCCCGGTTGGAAATGAGGCACTCAGCGGGGAAAATGTTATTGAAGATTTCCACCTTGACATGTTTTTGCTACACAGTGGTGGTGAAGAATTCCAGAAGTCAAACTGTTTACACCATCACTTGAGGAAATTTATCAGCATTATTGCTTAGGAGTCTGTGTTCATTCAAGTTCCCTGCAGTAAATATCACCTGACTCCCACTTTCATCCAGATATTAATATTTGAATAGTAAGGTAATATCTGAAATGTCATGATATGTTTGTCATGATAACAAGGCGATTGCTTTTATATGGTTGTTTTGTGGTTGTGAAAAAAAAAAGTAAGCTAAGTTTATATAATGTTGAAAGCAATATTTAAAGAAAACTATGATTGCCATTGTATTTATGAAGAGATTAATCTGTTTCATGGAAATTAATTCCCACAAAATGTTAATGATGTAATTGATTCTAAAAAAGGTGGTACTTGCAACTCTTGGAATATTAAAAACTTAACACGAGGAATGTGTGCTACTTGCTGGTCTTGGTTGTTGCACACAGACTTAAATGAGCATGGCATTTTTCTTTCTTTTGCTGTTAGTTTTGAAAGTGGAACACAACACAATGGTAAGTTAGATCATTATCAGCTGTCCTCTCAGTTGACTGATTTCTGCTCAGAACCATCATGCCTCCTGTAAACTCTTAAATCCTCTTGTATAGATTTGGAGTTGGAGGTGAAGGCAGAGTTGTAACACAGGTTATGTTATAATTGTGAGCATGCAATGCTTTCCACTACTGTGTATGCACTTAAATCAGGGCTGTCAAACTTGCAGCTTGTGGGCTGGATACGTCACGTGCTGGCCCCACCCCTGCCCAGTTTATCAAAGGGGAAAAAAGTCCTGATACATTATGTGACAACGCCATGATGACCTGAGTTTGACACCCCTGACTTAGATGCTTAGTGTCACAATGCTTTTGATAGCATATTTGATATACTTTCCAGTGTTGCAGAACATAATTTGGATAGGTCATGTATTAAACATACATTTTAGTGCCTCCATATAGACCAGATCAGGAAATCAACTCCACAGGTAATCTAAAATACTTATGTTGAGAGTGGCTATGATAAAGTACCGTATTTGTCGGTGTATAAGCTGCACCAGACTATAAGATGCACCTAGATTTTGGAAGAAGAAAATGAGAAAAAAAAGTTGTATTTGGAAAGGATGGGTGGTTTGCCTATTAAACCTTGGCAAAATTAACTAATGTTATAAAAGAGAATGCATTCAAAACTGAGGTCTGTAATTATCTAAAGAGAAGCTTGTACCCCATGTCATTTTTTTCTTATTCAAACTATTATGCTGTCTACAGCTTATATATCATATTCCTACCACAAATCTTGGAAATTTGGTAAATATACAGCTAATTAACCAAACTTTACAATTACAATCATTATGTGAACAAATGTGACATCATCTCACATGAGTGCTTACAAACTTAGGTAGGATCTACAAGTTTATCAATTTGGGGGGGAAAACTTTATTTAAAAAAATAGGCATTTGAAAATACTCAGAACTGGAAATGCTAGAAGGCCATAAAGGCTGAGTAATTCTGAAGAAAAGAAGTAAGTGAAAGAAAATAATTAAGATTATTGCCTCTGAGGGTACGGGAGAGAGAATATAAGATGCATGGGGGGGGGTGTTGGGAGGCCCCCCCAAAAAGGATGAAAAATGGGCTGTTTTTAGCCTCCCAACACCCCCCCCCCGGCATCTTCTTCAAATATCAGGTGTTTGATTCTTTGGAGACATTGCGAAATGCCTCTGCGGGCTGAGGGGAGAGTATTTGATGGCTGTATTGAATGTATAAGATGCACCAAAATTTTCACCCACTTTTAGGGGGTGGAAAAGTGTGTCTTATACACTGAAAAATACGGTATATCTCACAGAGTGGAGCAAATATTTTATCAACTCCCCATTACAATGTCTCCAAAGAATCAAACACCTGATATTTGAAGAAGATGAGATAATGCTTTTATTCAATGTCACCACTCTCTTTATATCCATAGACCCAGAATTAGTGAAAGAACCCTATATAATATGACTGACATAACCAAATACACTAAGATTGAAATACCTAGAATCGGACCACATCAGCCTTTGCTTTAACACCTACCTTCAATTTGACAAATAACTATACCACCAAATCAGAGGAACATCCATAGGATCACCACTCTCTGGACTTATAGCAGAGACCATAATACAACACTTAGAAACTATAGCATATTATAGAACTATAGGTTCCATGCATACAACCAAAAGTATGCATCTGGTATGTAGATGATAGATTTGTTATAACAAAGGAACATTAGACAAGACACACCGAAACATCAGCAACATCTTCAAAGGACTAAAATTTATAAAGGAAGAAGAAAATAATGCATTACCCTTCCTGAATATTATTATCAGCAAAGGCAATGATGGCAAATTAGAAACATAAGTCTATCATAAAACCACCCACACTAAGCAATTGTTCTACTAGAAAATAATCCAATTTCCCACAAGAGAAGCTGTGTAAGAACACTATTTAGACAAGCATAAACATTCCAGCAACTGAAAAAAAGGAAACATCATCTACACCAATACCTTCCAACAAAATAGATACATAACTTATCAAAACATGCTCAACCACTTAGCCCACTACAGCACAACCAACCCAGCTATCAAAAGGATATCACTGCCATACATCAAAAACATCTCAGAAACAACCAAGAGTATTGCAACCACAGGGCATCATTATAGCACATACATCAACTAAAGCCCCTAACAGGCACATAAAGATAAACAACTGTACATACCATTCAAAACAATCAAAAAGTTAAAAGACCACAACACCTCCTTAGAAGCAGTCAACACCCAGTTTAAAAGATTAACACCAAGATCAATACTAGACAATCAAGCAGTAAACAATCCCCTAAGCAAAGAACTACCAACACAAAGAAACTGTAAGCAACAGCTTAATCAAGGAACCACCAAAAGCAATCCCATCAACACTGATGGGCAGACCATATATATATAAACAGAGAACAAACCTCAATCTCTTCTAGCACTGGTGTTACCCAGTTGGATAATGAAATGTCAACAAGAAAACAAGCTCAGAGAGCAGCAAAGACTCCACACTAAGTTTGAATAAACAGAATTTTAAATATTGTAAAAATAAATAGTAGCATATTCCATATCCTTTATGAAAAAATACTGCAAACCCAAAAGTTCCATGCTGTTTCAGTTCCTTAGTTCTCACTCCAGTCCGCCTCAACAATTAAACTTACAGTGAAGCTTTCATAGAATCAGACTTGAAATGCTGAAGACTGGGCAGGGCACATCTGCAGGCATCAATTCTTTGCTCCCCAACTGATAACAAGGCAAATATAAGAGACCAGCCAGGCTCCTACCTCTGAATTTCTGCTCATCTTGGAACAACTTTCTTTTAGCCTCACTTTATTCAAAAGGTAAATGAACATTATTTTATTTTCTATACAAAAGAAAACTGGCCATCTTTGCAACTGTACTACTATTATTTCCCATACCTATATATATAAGGAAAACTTCTATGCTCAGATATTTAAAAGCTATGTATAGGTATATTTTTAAGGACTCTGGTAATACTTTTTATGACTCAAGCAAGCTGGCTGATGAAGTGAGCTGTAGCTCATAAAAGCCTACTGTATGCCTATAGTAAAAAGTGCTGCTTCCTGTTTTAGGGGACACAGGGTGTATGTGTGTTTATCTCCCGCTAATACAGCTCTCCCATAAAATGTTATGTTTTAAAAAGATGGGGATATAAATAAGAGAGCTCAAAATAATTCACACTGATTAAATCACAGGATGTTCAGATTCAAATTTTATTTATCACATAATCATATATGGTACAATATGTAGTGAAATGCTTTGTGTAATGTTCCTGGTCATAACATTAAATTAAAAATTTACAATTTGAGATTTAGGAAATTTACACTTTAGGAAATTAAATTAAGATCAAATTAAATTTACAATTTGATTTACAATTTGGAGTTCTGGGAGAGGGGTGGTGGTTGGGATGTTAAGATGATCCTAAAAACTGCGGGGGTCCTTTGTGCCCTCTGAGCTTGGCTGTTTTCTTGTAGATCTTTCATTATCCAATTTAGGATCATCACGATCCTAAAAACTCTGCCTCAAAGACGCAGCAAGAATCCACTCTCAAACGAAAAGACAGTCTTCCTTTCCCCTCCAAAATATGCTATTCTACCCGAGTTGGAAGAGCTCATCAGAAAGCAAAAGTCTCTATATCGAACGGATTCCGCGATTTTCACAAGCCCGATCTATGAGACGCCCTGGCCTATCCTATATCGCGCTTCGGACTCGATTTGGAAACTGCTCTTCGTACAGAGCCCGCCCGGCCTTCCTTTATACCGGGGCAATTTTTACGACCGGTGGACTTCAAGTCCCAGAATTCCTTGAAGGCAAGCCATGCTAGCTCAAGAATTCTGGGACTTGAAGTCCACAGGTCGTAAAATTACCGTAATTGCCCACACTTGCTTTTGTGCGGAAGTGGGAACCGACTGCGAAGTGCAGCGGGACCGAGACGGGACAGAGAAGCCGCCGTACCGCTCGCCCCAAACTTGTCCGGCTGTTGTTATCTTCCGCCTCTTCTGATGCCGATTGCTTAAAAAAAAAGGACAATGTGCTCTCAACAGGTCGAGCTGGGCTTTGTGGAAGAAGCGGCACCTTGGCGGCTGCGCAGTGAGCAGTTCCCTTGCAAGGTCGGCGGCAGGCCGGCTTGGCTGGGGGAGGCCGGCTTGCCGGGGCCCTCCGAGTTGCGGTGCGGCGTGTGCGGGCAGCCGTGCGCTTTCCTCTTGCAGCTTTACGCGCCGGTGCAAGAGCGTCCCGAGGCCTTCCACAGGAGCCTCTTCCTCTTCGGCTGCCGCCAGCCTTCTTGCTACCGCCCCGCCGGCCCAGCCCCGGGCAGCCTGAGAGGTGAGGAGGGGGCGCTGCACGTGTGTGTGTGTGTGTGTAGCTGAAGCATCTTCTGCATGTTCACTTAGGTGTAACTTAATACCCCCAGGGAGTGTGCAGCGGGCTGCCTCCTGGGAAGAAAACAGCTGCCCCGTCTGCGGAAGTGGGCTTGTAAGTAGCTGGTGATAAAATCAAGTTAGTTGGGTTTCAAGTCTGAAAACAGACTTTTTGGGGTTTGGGGTAAGCCGGTTCTCAGAATGCTGCACAGAATAACTGAGTTGGATGTAGCCTTGGGGGTCTTCTAGTTCAGGGGTCTCCAACCTTGGCAACTTTACCAGTTGTGGTCTTCAACTCCCAGAATTCCTCAGCCAGCGCATTCTGGGAGTTGAAGTCCACAACTGGTAAAGTTGCCAAGGTTGGAGACCCTGTTCTAGTCTAACTTATATCTTCTATCTTCATTGGTAGCTCAAATAGGAGACTATGTACCCCCATGATGGCGAACCTATGGCATGGGTGCCACAGGTGGCAGGCAAAACCATCTTGCTGGGCATACAAGCTGTCGGCCAACTGACCTCCAGCTAAGCATGCACATGATTGCAGAGACCCAGCAGGTCTTCAGCCCCGCTGTGCATGCGTGTGATTGCAGCAGGAAATCCAGCTGGTCTTCAGAACTCTCCTGCACATGCACACGTGATTGCTCATGTGTGTGTGTGCATTGCATGTGCAAAGACTGCATGCATGAGCAGATGGTGTGGTTGGACATGCAGCGCACATGGAGAAGCAGCACGCAAGTGTGGATGGCATGCGCAAAGTGCATACTTTTTGGCACTCAGTAAGTAAAAGGTTCGCCTACACTGCTGTACACTGCTGTATCAGGCAGATTCAACCTCTTTAAAATCTTCATTGATAAGAGCACCCACAAGTTAAGGACTCGCACTTTCTGTGGTCGGAGATTAACAGTGGGCCTTTTATATGCAAAACATTTCTACCACCTAATTATAGCCCATTTTTCTAATAAAATATGGCTTTTTTTCTGAACTCCAGTATAGACTATTGATTTAGGTCAATATGAGCACATAAAGGATATTTCAGCTCCTCAGGTGCAATAGTGAATTATCATCTCTTTTGGGGATAATTCATAAATGTTTACAAATTCAGGTTTATAGAAATGGGCCCATCCAACTGCAGATGTTCCCAAGCACCCTGGACCATTGATTTTTCTTCCAGAGCCTGCCTTTTCAGAAGTGAATTGTCTGGAACAGGATAAGAGTTTGTGGTAGTAAAAATTAAGCACCCATAAAACTGTTGCCTTGTAATAACTGTACTGTAGATACCAATATATAAATACTTTAAATAATGTGTGAAAGTGTGTCTTGGTTATATATTGAACAGCCGAAAGAGAAAAAAAGAGCAGTTGATATGTCAATGCAAAGTTTTAAAGGAGTTCTTTGAAGTGCCACCTAGCAACTCTTTCATAAAGGAACATAATCACATGTTCTGTGAGCAGCCCAAGCTTTCTTAAGCAGTGGAGCATCCACAATTAGCTTCCTTTGGATTGTTTACCACAAATTTTGGCCAGCCCCTCAAAGAAAGCACAACTTCCCTCATTCAACTCTCCCCAGGTTTTCACCAGCCATGCTACAGATCTTACCTTCTGCACAGCTTTGTCAAAAGGTTGTACTAAAGATGGGAGATGATTCTGGCTTTGACATGAGGAAGATAGGAAACAGGGAGAAGTTTCAGGGCAACACAATGTGTAAAACTGTAGCAAGGAAGTGAATGAAATAAATACACTATTAGTGGGGCAAAACATTTCATTTATATACTGCCTATTATTCTATTATGCTACACTCTTGATAATATTTTTTCTATGGAGCCTTCAAGAATTAAATGGGCTTAGAATGCACAAAGGTTAATTTCAGGGCATCCACATGTGTTGGTTTGGCACATTGTGGGCAGAGACGAAACTAGAATTACATAAGAGTAGCATGCCGTGCTTATTTCTGTTAATTTTTTTTTCTCATTTAAGTTTTTAGGAATCAGCTTCCAAGGAAGAATGATACTTACTCTTATAATCCACCGCCTGAAGAACCACCTTTGGAAGAGTTACCTTTTGTGCATCTGCAGCTAAAATGCGGAGCTATGCTTTGCAGAGTCTGTGGTTGCTTGGGACCCAGCACATGTTCCAAATGTCATAAGGCTCATTATTGTAGCAAAGACCATCAGATCAAAGATTGGAAAGCAGGACATAAGGTATCATGTTTGCAGCCTGGTAGGTAGCTAGAAATACTCTTGAATAGTAAGAGCGCACCAAAATATTATAGAACATAAGAAATATAAGAATGCATGTTGGAAGATATATTCTTTTGATTTGTGTCCATGTTGTCTACATGGCCTAGCTCAGTGGTGGCAAACCTTTTACTTATCGAATGCCGAAAAGTACATACTTTGCGCGTGCCATCTGCACTTGTGTGCGGCTCCTCCATGTGCGCTTGCATGTGCAACCTGCACCATCTGCATATGTATGCAGCTTTTGCATGTGCAATGCAAGCACGCTATGCATAGGCACTCACGCACACATGAGCGATCATGTGTGCATGCACAGGAGAGCTCCTAAGACCAGCTGGATTTCCTGCTGCAATTGCACACATGCACAGCGGAGGCCCGAAGACCAGCTGGGTCTCTGCAATCGCGCATGCGTGCATGTGCAATCGCATGTGCATACTCAGCTGGAGGTCAGTTGGCCGACAGCTTGTGTGCCCAGCAAGATGGCTCTGTATAGGTTCGCCATCACGGGCCTAGCTAATGGTTTAGCTGATGGTTTTATAAATATTATTTTGTTTAACATGTTTATTTTTTTTAAAGCAAAAATGCTAGGGTTAGCATTGTCAACTCCAGTTGGCCCTGCCATGCTATAAGGCCCTATTTGTTGTCCCAATTATGACCTTTGTTGGTTCATTTGGGGGCTTTAGCCGAAATAGTAGTTTGCTTTGAAGCTTTTGGGAAGAATCCTCATTCTTTAAAACATAAAACCATTGTTCAATTAAATATGCATATTATGGGGCTTTTTTTAGGGTTACTTGATTTGGCTCTTTGGATTTGGCTGACACATCATTCTAGGTCAGAAGCCATCATTTTTAAGGTACAAGGGTCCTATATACTGTATCAAAGGCAAATAAACCACATTCGGCTTAGTACATTTCTGAATGTAATCCACATTTGTGGTCTAATAATTATAAGATTTGTTGCACAATCCCACAAAGGCATATTTGTGTGAGGAACAAGTTGCCCTGATACATGTGGAATAATGCAGTGGTCTCCCAAGTTTTAAAGGGTTTCCTTCAACCACCACAGGCACCAAGAAACATCATGCTTAATTAAAACATCTGTCTCCTAATTCTAACCATATAAAAGAGCAGAAGTATTGAGTAGTAGTAGGATATTGTTGAACATGCTGTGGACTGACAATTCTGTACATTTCAGTGAGGAGGAGACCAGCAGGAGTTAGCAGGACTCAGAACCAAGAAACAAACTATTTGATGGAAAGGATTGTCATTTTTGGAGAACAGATTAGATGCCTGCAGATTAGATCTTGAGAAAGATGCTAGAATCAAGTTATTTTTCCCTGTTCTCATTAACTTCCCTGGGATACAAGTAAGCCCTAAGTGAAAGCACAAAAAGTAGCTGAGAGATGGAGTGGACTAAATACGTGAAAAAAATCCATTTGAATTTTTTTTGTTTAAGGCTATATCTATAGAGTTAAAATAAAGCCATAGTACACAGTTAATATAATTGTAAATAGAGAATGGGGGTTATCTAAAAAATTACTGCCTTTTCACCACCCTCTGACAAATGTATAATAAAAAAATCTAGGAGAAAGCAAATGAAGATACTAGCTTCTTGTTTTATAGAAGATGCTATTCCGGATCATAAATTTCTGTTCCCCGAATATGAAATTGTAAGAGAACATGAGGAGTTGGATTCTGCTGCTGTCAATGAGACAGAGCAGGAAGATTTAGATAAAAATGAGGACACAACAGGTAAGAAATATGAATCAGCCCATGATTAAACGCTGTTTTTAAATTTTTATTTTAAATCAAAGTATATCTTAAAGAATGTATAGATCTGCCCTTCAGCTTCCAAATGACAAAGCTTTAAAAAAAATTACTTAGACTTTGCTTAAAAGTAAGAGTTAGCTTCAGACATATAAGTATGTTGTGTCAGAACTGTATTGAAGTGTAATTACTAAAAACATCTGGCTCATTTTCATTTCATTTTGACATTGAAAGTACATGCCGCTGTAACAGAAGCTGTATGGTGAATTTAGCACTGGCTTAAAAAAGTAGCATTGGTTTAAAAAATTCTTATTCCAGTTCAAATGAAAAGAGGAAAGCCTTGTAGCATCAACTGGCAGTCTTGCTTTGCAAAATGCAGATCTCATTCTCTCCTATTTTTTACAAACTTCTAAAATGGGCGCAATATTTTTCATTGCTGATAAGTTTTTTAAAGATCAAATTTCATGAATACTGACTCATCCCTGAGAGACTGAGCCAAAACTATTTTTTACAATGGTTAATATCACAATATTATTATTAATAAAGTATTACAACTTTATTACTGTATTTTTCCCCACCAGATGAAGCTTCTGAATTATTAGAGGAAATGTCCTTGGAGATGATGGCAAAACATGAAACTCTGGAAGATAGAATTTTTCAAATATTCAAAGAAAGAATATCTTTGGAACCAGAACAGGTGTTTTAAATGTATTTTCCATGTCCATTAATGCTATATACTGATTTATTACTAAGGGAATGGGAAATGAATAATCCAGCCCAGAATTTTGTCACATACTTTGTGCTACCTAAAATGTTTAGATGGAGACTAGCAACAAATTAAATGAAACTTATAAGAGTTGGATGTTGGGAATTGAACCATTAGTACTGTTCTGCATAGAAATGCTGGTAAAACAAAGGCCGCAACAGGCTAAATCAATGTAAAATGTTAACAGATGTGTGCATACTATGCCTCATCCTTCAACTATGTCTTAACCAAGAAAAGTCATGTGAATCATACAGTTCTTGGACTGGTTGTCATTTCCATTTGCTGAAATTGGAATCTGAAACCCCAAAAGCTGTAGTTCCAAGATACGGCTTTTATAGTTAACAGCAGATGCTCCATATTCACATGATTGTTAAGCCATGCAAATAGAAGGATAGAATGTGAGATGATGGTGCCCTTATTAACCCTTTACAATGGCTTAGAAACTAGAACAGGCTTGAGGAAAAACTACCAAGATGCTAATCATAGTGGAAGCATGCTTCACTATAATCCTGCACCTTAATAATTACTTGTTACATAGAAATCAGCATTATTAATACAAGATACTTCTGTCAATTGAAAAGTAATCTCTTAGTTCATATGGGATATACTCCTACAAAATCTACATAATTTTATTTTCAATTCTAATTCTTGAATTTCAGGTTATCAGATACTGCAGAAATGGAGAAGGGCCCATCTGGATTTCAGGGTTAAATATTCCTCAGGACACAGACATTCCCAACTGTCAGTGTGGTAGTAAAAGAGTATTTGAATTCCAGGTATGGATATTTGGCAGGACTGCACATAAAAAGGCCATAAAGCTTATTTTATTTTGCCTACTTTTCTCTTGAATGTTTTAAAAAATGGATAATACAATAATATACTGAGCTTTCTGGTTATAGATTAAAGTGATTTGACCACTTAGTTTTAAAAGTTCACTTAAAGTATTTTGTCTGTTTAAGGTGATGCCACAGCTTCTATCTCACTTAAACGTAGATAGTCTTGGAGAAAGCATTGACTGGGGAATACTGGCTATCTACACATGTGCTGTGAATTGTGATCTAGGAAACCACTATGCTGAAGAGTTCATCTGGAAGCAGGATATTTCCAATTCTGTTTAATTTCTTAAACAGTGAGATACATTTTCTTCCGTATCATAAATTTTTCTTACTTTTTGTATTCAAGCTTATAACAATGATCGCCATGAGACTAGAGTGATTATTTTACTAGAACTTTGAAGTGAAATCATGAATCAAATGACAGACATGATGTGGTGATATATTCACTATAATAAAGAATCAAGTGAGAAATGAATTGTTTCCACTGTTTATTTTCCTCTTTGGAGACCATTCCCACTGCCACCCTTGGTGAAAGATCTTAAGAGTCTGTTAGAATTTGTTTTAGATGAATTTGCTCCTGTACCATTGGTTGCATTGTGGGAGAGATCCCCATTATATTTATTTTTCATTGTGCTCATTTTGGATGCTGCCTTAGAATGCTTTACATTCTAGAAGTAGAATGTAAGTAATGGTAATATAGTCTGGTTCAAAGGACTAATTACTATGAAATATAATTTAACAAATTAGGAATGCTTTGGCAAAACCAGGTATGAAATTAGAAATATGGGATTCACCGTTCATTTATATAACTATGGAACACTATAGTGAGATCATCTCATCCAGGAACTGATTCTTTAGTTTCTTTGATGAGAAATGGAAATAAGATTAGTAGTTTTGAAACATACAGGTTAGTAAAAGGGAGAACAAAGCAATTTTTAAAATAGTACTCTTCAGTATGTTGGCTGAATACGCTGCTCATATCTGAGAAGACATTCACTCATTCAAGAATCTAGAATTTTCATTCGTCCTGGTGGAAAAGATTGTTTTCATTAAGAAATTGGTTGGCATGTAAGTTGATAAGTCACAAAATAAATAATGGTGATTTGTCATTGTAGTAGAACTAAGCCAATAGGATGCGTCTTGAAATACAAATAGATAGGAAGCTTTACTTTTGAGTTGAAAGTTTCCATGATAATTTACTATGTAATTCAAAAATTGAAAATAAGCTGCTATATATATTTCTGAATACAATATGTCTCATCCTTTCACTGGTTGTGATCTGAAATCATACATTATGGTTTATTGAAATTATCGATCAATTCACACTGAAAATAATAAGATGGAGGTAAAATCTTGTCATTTTGGTATTGAATGGCTCAACCTTCTACAGGAATTGACCATTGTAAGAAAAGGAAGGAAGTTGGGAAGGGAGGAAGGAAGTTGAAGAGAAATTATATCTGAAATTTACCTACTTGCTTTATAGGAGAGAAATGAAGTAATGTTTTTTTCTTTGGTACTTAAATGTGTATAAATCCTTCTCCACCCCAACCTAATAGGCATACCGCAGTGTGGGTGAGATAAGTTGACATGAGAGCTTTGGATATACAGAATTCATGTTCCCTTCTACTACAACACCTGATCTGCTTCATGTTCTTTTTTATAATGTAAAATTGGAGACAAAAATCTATTTCTATCATTAACACATTCTTCCTCTTAATACTGGAGGGAAAAATGTTATACTGTAACTGTAAATCCTCTTGGAGATAAGGACTTCATACTAAGACACTACTAAGAAACAACACAGAAATAACTGAAATGGCAAAACATTACTTTAATACTGGATTGTTAATAAAAATCTTATAAAAATCAAGTTATTTTAGCTATTTGCATGCAGTTAGCACATTAAAACAGCAAAAGCAAAGATTGACCACAAATTTTACTATTCAAATTATTTAGTCAAGTAATTATACATTTAGAATTGCTTCACAAAATGAGAAGTATGTACAGCCATCTGTCTTCACTAGCAAAGTTTCTGTCCTGCTGAACACTGGAAATGTAGGGAATGTGGAAGTAGGTCTAAAAGCATAAAATTAACGTTTCTGATTATAAAATCCATGGTTGAAAGAATACTGTAAGTAATTCCAGAGTTTTAAATGTTGGATAATACAGTTTAGCCAGCTTGCCAGCATAAGACTCTCAGATTTTAAAAACTAGCCATTTTAAGAGCCAAAAATATAAATAAGCTCAGTTTTTCTTGTGTGAGATCACGGTGAAGCAATGCACAGTAATTTTTAGTGCAGACGAAACACACAATGATATGTTCCCTTCCCGTGAAAAACTGGAAAAGAGGCACTATCTGGGAAAATATTCCAAGTCCTGGTGCATGCGTAACTGCTGTGCCATAATCAATACCTTTAAAAATGCACTCCAGCTTCATGAATAAGCACATGGAACTGTTACGTTGTTTTTCTGAATCCTTTTAAAATAGGATAAATATTTTCAAATGCTTCATAAATTTCACCTCTGACTTTTGCACCTAAAAAGAAAGAGTATATTTAACCACTATGTACAGACATTTTGTGGCTACCAAAGTGATTAGTTTTCAAATTTTCTTCAGAAAGCATTAACAAATTGTATATGTGGAAATTGCTCATAATTCAAACCGGTGCATCGAATTCATAGAGCTTTTGCTCAGCTGGTAGAGCAGTTGGGAGTCTTAATTTGGACTCCATAGGAGGATCTTTGGTAGTAACCTATGCTCTCATCATCACTAGCTGGTAATAAAACAATACTTAACATTTATTTTAAACTGGAGCAATTATGAACAATTCCTAGAGTGCTAGTTAAAAAGCCCTCTGGAAGAGTTTTTAACCTGCTACTTGAAGGCCACCAGATTGGGGAATGGGGAGCTAACAACAATCAGATTTCTGTTGAAAGAGGCAGGTCCTGCACACAAACCATATAGGACTTCATCAGACAAAGCTTGCATTCTAAATTGCACCTGAAAACTTACAGATAGCCAAGGCTGTGCCTACAGCACAGGAATAGTATGTTCATTACATCCAGCACCAGTTAGCACATGACATGGCTGTATTTTGTACCAACTGTATATTTTGAGTGGTCTTTAAAGACACATTAACATATTTAATTGCTGCAACATGTTAACACTACAGGACAATATAATCAAATAGTATATTATAAATAAAGTACAAAAAAGACACAAGCCAATGCATTAACATATTTGCATTTCTTAATTACCTATTTGAAACTTTTCTCAGCTACCTTTCAGTTTGCTACAGTCAGTGCAGTAATTTCAAATATAGCTTACCAGTTAAAACTACCTTTCCAGAAACAAATATGAGCAGTACAATTCTTGGTTTGATCATTCTGTAGATTAAACCAGGAAACAATTCTGGTTCGTAACTGAAAGAAAAGTTCAATATAAGTAAAATGTAAAGCTAATGTAGATTGAACACAGTATTTGCTCAGGAATAGAAAAGCATTTTTCCTTCTGCCACACGTTGATTAAGCTGAAAAGGTATTAAGTCATGTCTTATGTACACCAGGCCCTATCTGTACTTTTCATTATTAGTGCTAATTCCTCAATACAAACATTTCAGGCAAAATATACCAGACTGCACATAAGAATTATTGAACAATATATTGTAAAGCCAAGAATATTTTAAAGAGGCTGGACTAGCATGAAGTTCAATTTTCATTTTTAGAGTTGCTCAATTAGCAATGTATCTTATCTACTTTCTATTACTGCTTTGTTTATTCTATTTCTTTTTTTAATGTTTTTATTAAGCTTATTTCAACATTTTTTCTCACTTTTACAATCTTTACAGTGTTTTGACATCGGTAATACTCATATATACATACATATTAATTACATTCCTTATTCTTTAACTATGTACATTGCCTTTGTCTACTATTACTATTACTCTATTACTACTATTAAGGATTTAAATTACATCAATGCATATCAACAGAAAATCAATTTTTTGTTCAAATAGAAAAGCTTTTTTGCTTCAGTACCTGAAGAATTGAGCACAGAATGTTAAAGAACTATATAAATTTAAAATTGTTTGAAATTATCTATACATCAAAGTTATGTCAGAATTGCCTATGGCTGCCCCTTTTTTGCATTCACAGAAGTACATAAAAGACCCACAATAACTATGAGATATTTTAAATAAAACTGAGAAACACAAAAGAAAATATTTTCAAATATGCATTTAAGATAACAGATTTTTTTGGCCTACCTGCTAAACTGTTGATGGGTAAGAACCAATCCCTCAAGTCTGATAGGGAATTTTACATCACAACTGCCAACCATATTTTGAATTTTAAAATCCAAGAATTTTGCAGGAAAGCCCAATTTCTGTACAACTCTAGCATACTTTCTCGCAGCCAGCCTGGACTGCTCTTCACTGGAAAAATATAAGATGCATTGTATTTCATCAAGGAAACTCTGAATGATATACATAGAGTTTGTAAATTTCAGACCTATTAGCTGGGTTTTAACAGATTACTTGTGACAAATAGCCATATATGTTAGGCCAAATGCTAATAAGTTAAATGGCTGCAGAGAATTGCTTCGGCATGCATACCTTTTCGCTCCTGTACACACCATTTTTCCAGAACTGAATATGAGAGCTGTGGTACGTGGCTCTCTTATTCTCATAATTACAGCAGCAAAACGCTGAAACAAAGAACAAACACTTTTGTAATTATGGTATAACAAAAAAAAAAGTACTTAAATGTACATTAGTTAGTAAGTTGAAGTTGCATTAATCTCCATACTTCACTTCAAAAAAATATAAAAACATCTAGAGTTACAAACACAATGTAATACAATAATACAATGTAATACAATAAATTTATTAGATACTTTTGTTTATGGAAAGCACATTTTTCAAACTTGATAGCCAAAACATTGGAGTAAGTTTGGTTTGAATTCAAGTAGACAGTACTTTTTTATCAAATTAATTCTAAAAGAAACTACTTTATAAATGCTTAAGTGAAAATAATTACTTATTTTGATGTAATACTTCATTACTTTGTAAAATTTTTGTTTAATTGCAAAGCTTTGCCCTTGTTCCTATGCCTTCTTTTACAAGAGAGTTAACAAGATCTTCTTCCCACAATTACTACCCAAACAGAAAGTCACAATATACGTTGCTTGGCATGAGGTATGAAATCAGCCAACTTTGTAAACCATTTTTATGGCCAACTAGAGATGGGATCTAGTAGTTCTGTCAAATTTTATCTTTTATTTTACCGAAACTAGTGTATATCACAAAAAATGCTGATATATTTTGCAAAGTTTTTAGTGTAAAATGGTTTGACACAACATGAATGCATAGTGGCATTGTTCTTTAAGGTTACTACTGTACCCCCAAAGATCTTTTTCTTGGCTACATTTAAAAAGCATACTCAAAAATCTTTGCAATAACTGAAAGCAAGTCACATGAGTTATCAGAATCAAAAATAGATTTAGATTTATTTGATATATATACCGCCCCTTCTCCCTAGGGACTTGGGACGGTGAAGCAAACAATCATCACTGATGAATGTAAGATGAATTGTCACCTCTCCGTTATATCTTACCTTGGGATTGTACTCAGCATTTCGAGCACGAAGGGCAATGGTTTTGAGGTCGAGTTTGCAACCAAGATTTACTGTAGACACAATATTCCTAGAGGGAATTTAGAGAGATATTAGGTAATGTTAAAATCTTAAAATAAAGCCACTCTACAAAAACTGATTACAACACTAACCACGTGAGCATTAGTTGGAAGCCCCATGTGAGCACTAATTACAAGCTAGAATATCAGTAAAAATTAAACTAAAAAACATCAGAAACACCAAATAAACTTTAAACAACTGAAAGAAAGTATTTTTAAATCCAAGTTAATTCATTGGCATTCTGAATAAATGCCTGTAAGGTGCCTCTTTTCAAAGGCCTTGTCAAGCATTCAACACAATAACATGCCACTGAAATATAGCCATTTGGCAGCATGAAGTTAGAATGAAGGTTGCCCCCCTTGCTCTAAAAATATCAATATAGAATTCCCCCTTAAAATGTACCATCTATAAAGTACAGGTAGTCCTCGAGTTATGACCATAATTGAGCCAAACACTTACGTTGCTACGTGAAACATTTAAGTGAGTTTGTCCCATTTTATGACCTTTTTTGCTAGCATTAAGTGAATCATTACATTTGTTTAGTCACACGGTTGTTAAATGAATCTGTTCCCCATTGACTTTGCTTGTGAGAAAGGTCGCAAAAGGAGATCACGTGACCTTGGGATGACACAACTAAATCAGAACTGGTTGCCAAGCATCTGAGTTTTGATCAACTGATCAGGGGGATGCTGCGATGGTCGTAATGTGAAAAACATCCATAAGTCACTTTTTTTGGCGTTGTCGTTATCTTTGAAAGGTCACTAAATGAACTGTTGTAAGGTCGAGGACTACCTGTACAGGATTTGTGAGCAGAGTGGAATCTGCACTTACTGCAGCTGCGGTACAATCCCAGAGCTTTCAGAAGCAGGGGTGGCAGGCGTTATGGGGGTCATGGGAGTCATGGGAGAGGTGTAGAGAGGTGTGGTTCCTGGTAAAGGAGCAGTTGTAAGAGTCTGTGAGTGGAAGAGCTGTGGCGTTTGACCAGATGCTGCCTGTGTTGGTTGTGAAGTGGATTGCTGTGCTGCTGCTTGTTGCTGCTGCTGCCTCTGCTGTTCTTCCAGGATAGATAAACTGTTGGTACTCTGAGCAGGTTGAGGTGTGAGCCCAGTGCCGTATGGCATCATAGGACTAAAAATAGGGATGCCTGGAGTCATTGCACTCTACAAAATGAATACAATTTTTAAAAGTTAAAGTCCGCAACATACATGAGCTGTCATGAACAAGATTAGGAATGCATGGAATTATTTAAAAAAATGGCTGCTGTATTCTGGATATCAAAGCAATAGCAATAAGACTTATATACTGCTTCATGGTGTTTTATAGCCTTCTCTAAGCAGTTTTCAGAGTCAGCATATTGCCCCCAACAATCTGGCACATCATTTTACTGTCCTCAGCACGCTGGAAGGCTGAGTCAACCTTGAGCCAGTGAGAATTGAACTGCTGGCAGTCAGCACAATTAGCCTGCAATATTGCATTTTAATCATTGCGCCATCCTGGCTCGCAGAACACAACTGCAATCCAATGTATATTTATCCTGGAAGCAAGTTCAATTGCACAGCAATTTGCTTCTGAATAACCAGGCAGTGGATTTTGTTCAAGATATAATATAACATAGATGAATATTCACCAAGCTGCTTTTGCCACCATATTCTACTTTTGGATCCTATTCAATAATTAATTCATATTCATAAGTATCGCCATTAAATTTTCAACAGTGAAACAATCAAAATTTGATTTTATCAGATATACTTTAACTAATCCTGCAATGTCTTTAACTCCATACTTCCAAAGTTGAAGCTAGCAAGAACACTGCCCCATTAAATGAAAAAGGGACATTCACATTACCCTGTTCCTTTAGAATTTATGCACACATTCAATAATTCATTGGGTTAGTAAAAATGGATGGATTTGCTGCCAAATTAAGTAGCACAATTTCAAAGTATTCTAGTGGGCCATAAAAATAGAACTGTGAAAGGGACTTTTGGGAAAGAAATGAACTGAAGACAGGTCTAGAAAGAGTGGATCTGACTGCCGACTGCAGTGGAATAAAGAGCCAGTGAGCAAACTGGCTCTTTGACAATTCCTCCCCAGACAAAGAGAGGATGTGAGATTGCCCACAAGTGCTCCAGACAGCAACTCCTTGCAAGGAAACCCCCAAGACAGTAGTCTCCAGCAGGTTTACAGCTTCGGGAGATGTGAGAACACCTGCCATCTCATTCAAACTGCGTTCAACAGCTTTTAAAAGACAGTATATTTTCCCATACTTACTTTCTAACTGCTTTTGGGAATTGTTTGTTAACTGTCTTTTGGCTATTAGGAACCTTTGGATCAAGAAGTTTCAGAGCACCAAAATAATTTTCCTTCAACCCTTAGCAGAAGCTTTAACTACAGGTTTAGGAATTTTGTTTTGTGGGGGAGAGACAAACAGCAAAAAGATGATTAAAATTTGATCTTAAAAAGCTACAAATGAAGTAAGGTTTCAGATAAAGTTCATTCTGGAATCAATTTATAAGAATCCCTTTTGTTGTGGGAAAACACGTTTGCTTTTTTTTTTTTTATTTAGAAAAAAAAACATAAAACTTTAAAACTTGGATATTAGAGGGAACTAAAGACCACAATTAGAGAATGCTCAATTTACAGACTGAAGCAAAATATAGATTTCAGGGGATTCACTATGTGGAAACGGGGGTTATATACTTATGTTATTAGGTATTTTGAGTATTTGTTATTGGACCTCGGTTGATTGGATAAGGAGGGCTGAAGATTTAGAGAAGATAGAAAAAGGTTTGAGGTATGGAATGAAGATGTATTTGATGATGTTTTAACAGACAGTCATAAGCTGTTAATGCTGAATAATACTTGCTGGTGATGAAGGGGAAAGTTTCCTATTTTGTCTACTAATGTTTACATGTTTTTGGTGGGGGGGGGAGCGTTTTCTTCACTTTTTTCTTTTTTAATGTACATTTGTATTAGAATTTTGAATTAGTTTTATTTAATTAAAATAATCTTTAATAAAAACTATTGGAAAAATACAAAGAATAAAGGAGAAAATGCTTTCTGTTCTGATTCCAATAAAGTTAGAAAGCCTTAATATAGAGGAACAAAATCAAGAAACATGCCCGTATATCGCAGACAGATACACCTAAAGAGTTAGTCTGTCAAGCAATTACTGTTCTTTTCATGCCAGGAGTTTCAACAGTGAAAACTATACAACAATAAACAGTTCTTACTATTTTAATATCCATCACTGATGCCACTGAAAAGATAGAGATAGGAATTAACCAAAACTTGTCCTAACCTGCAGAGAGCCTGGCATGGCAAGTAGCAACCAATCTAGTATTGAGGTACAGAGGGGTTATAAACAAGGCTGTTTTAAAACTCAAGGAAAAGAAACAGCAAAGGAAGGTAAAAATAAAATAAAATCCACAACCCATCCAACACTGAAGGTCTCTAAAATCTGTTTTGAAAGTTTTGTTTTTCAATAAGTTCATTAGTTTATATATTTTTACCTGTGGGGATGCTAAGCCCTGAGCATAGGGTGGTAAACTGTTGTTTTGATCCATTGTAGCAATCAGGTGTCCAGTCAAATAAGGACTACTTCCAGCAATTAAGTCCAGAAATCAAGCTTCACAATGTCTACCTTAAGGAAGTAGCTTTCCTTAAAGCATCCCAAAAATTAGTTTGCAGTCTGTATTGACATATTTGATAAAATATCAAGTCTATAAAATGAAGATTCCAGACCTGAAAAAGAGAAAAAGTCTCACATTACTGTGTTCAAGTAAAATTCATAACAATTATTGCTGTGTTGCAGTAACTATTTTTCCCAGATTAACTAATGTTATTAGGTTTGCTGTTTCCAGCACCACAAGCATAGGATTCAGAAATTAGTTACATAAATATAGTTATATAACAAAATGTAAATTAAAAATCTGCAATGATAATCTTTCCTTTGAAGTTTTCACCTAAATAAACAATGTATTAGTGCAATATAATATTTAAAATTATAGCAAAAAATACATAAAGAGCACCTGTTT
Source organism: Myanophis thanlyinensis (assembly GCA_017656035.1). Classification (NCBI taxonomy): domain Eukaryota; kingdom Metazoa; phylum Chordata; class Lepidosauria; order Squamata; family Homalopsidae; genus Myanophis; species Myanophis thanlyinensis. Next base: position 17,313 of record JAEANM010000194.1, on the reverse strand, counting down.
GTGTTGGTTTTTTTCCCCAGAAAATGGGCAAAAAAATCACATTACCCACTTGACTCAAGCTTGAAAACAAATGGTATACACATAGAAAGAATATTTAACTTTTAGTTTCTTTTTCCTGCCTCAGTTGTGCCCTGAATTAAGAAATAATTTATAGTTGCATTTTGGAAGCATACCAAGCAACAGCAAATCAGCTTGTCATAGTTTGTTATTTATATATTGCATTGTAATAACTATTAAAGAACAAACCAAACAAAATAACCTAAAAAAAGATGAGGTAAATTCCTAATAAAAGAAAAAAGAAAACTTACTGAGTTAATTAAAAATATTTAAATTAGTTTTGTCCTATTATTCCACACAAGAAAGTCATCTATCTTCTCTTGAAGCAAATTCCTAGACAGAAAGGATCTTGCCTAGTTCTTTCACTTATATCACTGCATTTCCCTTTCATACATTTAGCTAGAAAATGGCTCAGAAAAATCAGGGCAATCACACTTTATTTTAAAAGAAACGTTTGCATTCAAATGGATATTCACATTCAAATGGATACAGTCCATTACTTGGAGTGTGGAGACAAACTATCTATATAAGGCAAGAATCCTTTTTAAAAAGAAGAAACCTTATCAAGCAGAGGTAAACATATCTACAGCCAGGTAAAAAACAAAATATTGTTAGTTTTTAACTCTGTGCCAGCGATTTAATAGCAGTGATTCTCAAACCGTGTTTCATGGAAGTGGCCATTTACCAGCCTCTGTATTGCCTCAAATTGTTGCCTCAGCTTATTGTCTGCCAAGCCAGAGTGAGTTCATCATCTCAGTTCCCACCTCCCCATGTTCAGAACTAGTCAATGGCTTACAAAAATGGATTAGTGGCTAAAAATTGGTTTAGTGAAGCATACCAGAGATACTATTCACACTACACTTCTATTACTGGTAACATTTAGAAAACTGATTATTGTAAAAAGATCTCAAGCACAGTTCCTGACAGTGAGTTCACACGTGCTGTGTTAAATGGCACTATGATTTTGCACAAGTCGCTCTCCCAAAAAAATGCAAACAGGAAATAGGATAAATATTTTAAAATGGGGCTTTGTTGGAATGGGAACAGTCCTAGTCATTCCTAGACTGTACAACTATAATTATTTCTTCCCAAATATGTGTAATGCTTTTAAAGACAAAAATACAGAGAGGGAGGGCTTTTTTTATTGGATGATTTTCAATTACAAAAAAAACTAAGAAACACTGGTTCATAAATTAATGCCTGTTTACTCCAAGTAATTGATAAGAGCCTAATGCAAAGGCTGAGTAAAAGAGTTACTTAGCAGTAACTGTTTCAAGACATGTTATTCTGACCTTGAAAGGTTTGCTTTGATGTTAGATCACTCCAGGAACACATTGAGCCACTGCTGGTCTGAAGGATGTATTTTTTTGCTACTGCTGAATTATCCCAAAAGTGATTCAGTCCAGGAAGAAGAAATAAATATAGCAGCAAAAGGGGCAAATTAATATTGAGCATGATGTCTATCCTTTTGGCTTGCCTGGGTTGCATTAAGTGAGGAATTGTTATGGGCCACATATAAAACATAATTAATGCACATAAATCACATAATAATGTGAAACATTTATGATTTTGTGGAGCCACTTTACTAACTATTCAGGGCCACATGCAGCCCATGGCCATAGATTGGACAGGTCTAATATTGAGGGTGGAATATATAGAAATATACAGTAGTAACCAAAGGGAAATAAGTATTCTACATACTTTATTCTGCACGAGGCAACCTCCACTTTGAGTTTATGTGACCCATACTAGACAGCACACTTAAAGAATGATTTAGATTGATTAAAATTGGTTTACAGAAGCATAATGATGATTCAAGGCTAGAATTAAGACTAACAAAGAGAGATTGAAAGTCATGAGAACTACAAAACAATGCAATACTTCTCTTCAAAAACCTGGAAGTACACTACAGAGAAGAAAGTTAAGACTTTTATAGTCCAGAGTACTACTGCACATAGAACAGATTTACATTATAGGAAGACTGATTTTGACTTACAAAATCTTCCTAACTGTAAGAACAGTTCAATTAGAAAATTGCAGATTCTTTTCACTAAATGTGTTTTAAGATGAGTCTAAATAACCAATGATTGGAGGTTATTAAATTTGAATCCCTGCACAAATCATGAATTAATCAATGGCATATGTGGATCCATCCTACTCTTAAGATTCTAACACCATTTTAATAAACAAGAATAAATTAATCAGGCCTTTAGATTACTGTACATAGTTCAATTAAATACGGTATCTGTACGTCACTCTTAGCTAGTATTCTGAAGAATTCTAGCTTACCATGACTAGTTCAGTCAGTCTCTTTGTGGTATTCCTTTTAGCAGGTGATAAAGAATCCATGAAATCTCCTTTCATTGCATATTTAGCACAAATGGAAAAGAGGATCCTTGTCACTTTCTCCCACCAAGAACAAGTTATAAAAAAATCAAGAACATGGTTATCAATTCTAATTTGTTACAAAAGTAGCATAAGACTTCTCTATTTGCACACACTAAATAAACCACAAATTCTGTAGTTTCTTTAGTCATCCCCACTAGAGAAGCCAAGATAAACTAATGGTCATTCCCACTACAAGGAGGAATCATTTTGAAGAATTATGATTTAACACCACAGTAGTGAAAATGAAAAATCAAATTTGATGCTTGTTCAATTGGATGCACAACTTCAATAATCTAAAATTATCTAACTAAAAACATAAATCAGTACTTAAGAAATTATCTTTCCATAAGAATTTTTATTTGCAAAGATAGTAATCAGAATAGATAAGGTCTAAATATTCTACCTGTCAAAAATAAACAAGAATGTGTGACAAACAGCAAATATTCCAATAAAGGATAATATTTGTAGTTCAGGTTTGAAATAAGGGGTCCTTGGTGTCCTCTGAGCTTCCTTGTTTTCTTACAGAAGTTTTGCTGCCCAAACGAAACATCATCAGTAAGTAAGATAGTAAAAACTAGAGTTTGCTCTCAATTTATATTCTAGTGGCATGCACTGTTGTTGGTGGGAGTGGTCTCGGAAGTTCTTTAGTTGGGGCTTTTCACTGTTATCTTGTTTGGCAGTTCCTTGATTGGGCTATTGTTTACGTCTTGATTCTTGATCTGATGCTAATCTTGGTGTTAATCTATGCTGATCAGAGTGATGACTGAGGGTGGGGAAGTGTTTGGGGTTTTTATTCCCTTTTTGGCTTGTTGATTGTCTCTTCTGCACACATGTAGATGTTGTTTTTGTCTATTGATAGCCAATTTGTTAGAATGCCAGGCTTCTAAGAATTCTCTGGCATTTTTGAATTTGCCTAGGTCTAGGAAGGTCAGTTTCCCTGTTGAAACTATGACAATAAGTCTTAACCAATCACAAGGAAAAAAGATCAAAAATATCTCCCTACCCACAATCAGTACCATGAAAAGCATAGATTAACACCAAGATTAACACCAGACCAACAATCAAGAAGTAATCAATACCCCATTCTCTGCCAAACAAGGTAACAGTAAAGGCTCAACCAAAGACCCTTCAAGAACTCCCACCAACACAGATAAAGCAAGCACTGATGATGGTTCTAGTTTGGATAATGAGACCTTTGCAAGAAAACAATAAAGCTCAGAAAAAAACCAGGGACACATCAGCAAAATATTTTAAATTCAAAAGGACTTTTTTCGACCCATCAGTAAAGTAGTCTACATTCAAAAGGGCTTATTTCCTGTTTTGTGGTTTATGTATGGTTTTGTGCCTATAAGCAAAATTAGCCACAGAATTTATACATGCAGAGGACTGAACTATAAACAAGAGTAGTTACACTTTGGTTACATTTTATCAATATTTGGAGGAATGTATGTACTGGTATTAATATTTAAATTAATATGTCAGTAGAATAAATGTAAATAAATAAAAAATAAATCTCATCTATTTCTTCAGGTTTTATCAACACAAATAAAATCAAGAGCAAATATTAAACTGCCACAATTAAGTCTACAATTCCTCTACATTTAAAACATATAAATGTATTATCTTATTTTCAGTTTCATAAGAAAACAAAGCATGACTAAGCTCACTGGTGATAACCCCTTCATTTTCTAAGGAATTTCTACACTGTGACCAATTGTCTGCAGTGATTTCTAAAATATTGTAAGAGTATAACAAGAATGTCTCCAATGCATAGCAGATTGCAGAAGTGGATATCACAACAGAAGTGGTATAAGATTTTTCTTTATTCCCCAATAACAATAGATGGCCACCACAGACAGATACTACCATGAATATAATAAGGTTGAGTGGGTGGTGGTGTATGGTGCCTATAAATACTACATCTTTGAAGTGCATTTAGGGGGTGGGATTGCAAATTGTTGATTCTCAAAGGCATCAAGCAGGTTAACTCCAAAAATTCCTTTACTATTAATACTTTTAGAACAACAATCTAAAAACATTACCTGATTTCTTTGTTAGGTCGGTCCATTTACATTTAAGTCCTTGAACTAGTATAGAACTAGTATAGAGCAGCTGAAAACAAGTTCATGGCTACTGGGGCCATTAAGGGAAGAATTTTGGAACAGGGTTCCAGAGCTCCACTTAACAGCAATTTTCCCACAGGTAGCAGGACTGTCTCACCAAGTTTTGAATAAGCCGGATTTACATACATCACCACCTAAATATGGGGTTACTTTGCATAAGGGCAAAGTCTACAATTGCAAAAAACGGTGCCATCCCATAGATCCGCATTAGCCAAAACCTCCTTCAACCATCTCAAGAGAGCTGAAAATCCATTCCAATGACCTCGAATGAGTTTCAAGAGACACATTCGCACCTACTCTTAACTACACCTTTTCGTTCAGCCCAGGGATATCCTTTCACGGGAGAGCAAATCTTGCAAATCAGCCCTACCGGGACAGAGGGGTGTGATGTTTTCAGACGACCAGTGCCCAGAGGTCTGTCTGTGTGAATACACAAGAGCTATCCGAGCAGTTACCAATTGCATTGACTCTGCAAGGTTGGCACCTTGGCAGAGGAAAAGGGGGGAGGGGAGGGGGAGGAAGGGAGGGAAGAGAAAGCCAAGCCAAGCCAAGCCAAGCCAAGCCCCTTCCTGAGGTTTCCCTTTGAAGCGGCGCAGCGACTCAACCCCCCAAGCAACACTCAACGGACACGCGAAGTGACCGGGAGTGGGGTGTGTAAGGAAGGATTTGCAACCGTTTTTGGGCCAGACCTCCTCCGCTTTTCAGAAGCCCCTTAAATAAGACCCCCTCTCGGAGCCCGAGGCCGGCGGAGTCGAGTCGCCCGCCAGAAATAAAAGGCGCAGCGGCTGCCGGCCCCGGAGACTTACCGCTCCAGAAGTTCTCCCGACCGGAGCGGTGGCCCCCGCGCTCGCCTCGTCCGGCGGCGCGCCTCTTATGCGTCATCAAGCCAGTCGCGGATATCACCTTCACGAGCCGTCACTGCGGGCGCCACATTTCTTAAGGGCGGCAAGCGAGGGCGTGAAAGCCGCCTTCCAAAGTTCTGCCTGGAAGAAGTCGTTTACAGCTACCCGCCTCGTCCCACCCCCACCACCTAAGCCAATGTATGGGCCTAATGGGAATAATACATTAATTCATGCCAAGTAGGGGGGAGGGTTGGGGGGATGACGGAGGGGAGGCATCGGTTTAAGAAAAACGATGAAGACCTAAAAGGTAAACGTGTATTCAATTTCGCTGCACGCATGTTGTGCATTGACAAAGGATTGAATTGGAAGGGGCGGAAAAAAACCCACCAGAGCCATCCTTCGAGTTTCCAAGCGCCCAGGGGCAACGAGGCTGCTAAAACGCAGAGTTTAAAAGGGATCAATGAAGGAGAGCACAGAACATGAAAAGATTTCCCGTCCCCCCCCCTCCCCTCACTGTCCCCGGAATATGCAGGTAGAATTGCTCTCTACAAGAAGTCCTCCACTTACAACAGTTCGTTTAGTGACCATAGCATTGTTACAACAGCATTGAAAAATGTGTCTTAGGACCATATTTCACGGTTACAGTCACTGCAGCATCCCCATGATCACAAATTTCAGATGCTTGGCAACTTGTTAAATTTATGATGGTTACAGCGTCTCAAGGTCATGTGGTCACCTTTTTGCGACCTTCTGAGGAGCAAAATCAAGAGGAAAGCCAGATTCACTTAACAACTTGGTTACTAATTTAAGAACTGCAGCGATTCACTTAACTGTGGCACGAAAATTGGGAAAATTAAATAAATGGCCCACTTACTAACAGAAATTTTGGACTCAATTGTAATCATCTCTAGGACTACCTGTAGTCCTTACTCAGGCAGGCTGGTTTTCAGTGTTCAGAAAAGCTGCAGTGTGACTTAGTTTTACCTATTGTATGAATTTTCTATCAGCGGTTCCGTGTTCTAATTTTAAAATGCAGATTTCAAGAATTTCTAGAAAGAGTAATGAATTAGTTGAAGTCTGCATATACTCCAGCAGTTGAATTTTTGCCTGGATAATTTCCATTTTTTGATCGGAATTGGATCAAATATTGGAATAAACTATTCCAATAGTTTATCACCGACATTAAGAAATGCCTACATGTGAGACATCTGTTAGAGCATAGTACAAGGGACCTTGGGGGTCTTCTATAGTGCAGCCCTCCGTGCCCTGATCTCCATCCTGGAGGGACACGCCATCGTTTTTTAATTCACAAGCCAACAGTTGCTGGAAAGACTGGAAGCGGTTCCCAGGTGCGTGCTCTTCCCTTTCCCAAAACACTCTCTTCTCTAATTATGCCCAAATTCGATTTTACCCTGGGCTGACGCCGTCCCCCTCAACCGTGATCCTCACAGCTTTCACCCAGCAAGATCTCCAGAGATTACCAGTTGCCCCAAAGCGTTCACGCCACCAGCGGACCACGTTTTAGCCACGCGTGTTGTACAAACCCCCCAACACTCACGGGACTTGCCTGTCGTTAAAAAGTCCCGCGTCTCGGACGAACAAGCGGAGGACCCCTTCCCCGCCTCCACTTTCTCAAACTGAGGCTTTTTTTTTTTTTTTCATATCCCGCCTTGTCAGAGGGGGCGCTGTGACGAGTGGAGGGCGATGGACGCCGGGTGGAGACATCGGCCGCTTCCGCTTCCGCTCCCACCATCTTCTCCGTGAGACAGCAGCAAGCGGGAGTCGGGGGGGAAAAAGAAAATAAGGTGGACTTGGAGCAACGATGCTGTCGGCCGCTGCCTACGCTGAACCTGTGTTCGGGCTGCCCAGAGAGGTTAGCCAGAGCTCTGCGGTGCAACGTCGCTTCTCTCCGTATACTTTCAATGGCGGGTAAGCGCTTCGTTTGTGGGACTGCCGGTGCTTTTCTTCGGATACTTCCTCTCCCTTGGAGACCAACCCTGCCTTTCGATAAAGCTTTAGTTTCTTTTTCTCAACTCCCTGCGAAGGAGGAAAATAACAGTTGTATTGGGTTCCCCCCCCCCTCAAACTCTTTGTTTCTTCGGTAACTTAAAACCCCAGAGTGGGTTTGATTTAAATCAACTCCACTTAAAAATCATATTTTTTAAAGAGCAACAGTCATCTCTGCCCCACAAGCAGCCGCTGTGGACTCACCGACAGTCCCAATATTGCAGAATTTACAGCCTCATGGTACATAACTAAACTCCATTTCATGCTATTTCATATAATTTCAAACTCAATCATTAATGTACCTTAAACAGAAAACTATCTCTAGATAGATTTTCACTCCAAAATCATTTTATTAAAATGAATTTGATAAAAAAAACAAAAAACCGATTTAAATAATCAAAAATATCCGATTTTTTTTAATCCACCCTGCTTAAAACTGGTCTGTAAACCCCTGAAAGGCCTGGACCTGGCTTCTAACTAAATGAATATACCAAGGTTGATAAAACTAAGTAACATCATCAGGGCCACAAATGCTTTATCTACTTTAGTAGCAGCTGAGCATAATAAAGTGGATTTAGTGATGCATTAAATGGAGGGGGTTCTTCCAAAGGTGACCCAGAAATTTAAGGGAGGCTTGAAGTAGCAACTGAAATTCTCTTGTGCCAGGGCTATAATTCAAGACTGGTTTTCTAAAGCCGGCACAATTTTTTTGCTTTTGCTTTACAAATTCCTAAATAGTTAGCACTCTAGGAGAAGCGTCTTTGGCACAAATATTAATGCATAAAGTAAAATGTAGGGTAGTTTTTGCTTGCCTTTTGGAAACTGACTTAATCATTTTATTTGCAGCAGTGCTTTTATCCTGCTTCAGATTCCACCCTCAATTTTCTTATATGATCCTTCTTCTTCTTTACCCAGCTTACTAGGGAACCCCAGTTAAGAGCTTTAAATATTACAGATATGTTTTTTAAAAAAGGCAACAGTTTTCCTTAAAAGCTTGCCTTCTTAGTGCATTCTGTAATTTTTAAACGTGAATAAAATATTAAGGAAAATTTCCAAGTTAATAGTATCCAAACTAAAAGAAGGCATCTTGGAGCATCAGTGTGCAATGTGACCCTGAAATCTCCATCCATGCATACTTGTGGCAAATTGGAAGAACAGTTTCTTACCAACATGAGGTGGTAACACATGGACACTTAGGACTAGCTTTATATAGGACGAGTGTTGGAGAACTTCCCTAATGTTTCTAAAAAATAAATGTTTTTGAAACAATCGTCTTCTCCCCAGTTCATACTGTGTGCCCATATGTATCATTAATGGAAGTGTTGCCTCGGCTTCTTCAAAGCTATTGAAATCTGACTGAAACCACAGAGTTTTACATTTTATAGCTATGAGCAACTGAATATAATCCTCTTAGGTTTTTGAAAAAAAGTTAAAAATGCACAACTAAATCTTAAAATGCTCAGATTTCAAAATTTCAGAATAAATTTAAATGAATAAAGGCTAAACAATTACAAATAATTATTTTCTTTTGCTTAGGACCATATTGGCAATTGCTGGTGAAGACTTCGTTGTTGTTGCCTCTGACACCCGACTGAGTGAAGACTATGCAATTCATAGCCGGGAAAGCCCTAAATGTTATAAACTGTAAGTTTAAAGAGGTAGATGTTTTGATGAATTTGATCCAGACTTAGTCACACCTGGAACAAACCCATTAAAACATTTATGTCTAAATACTAAAATTGTGTTAAAACAATCTGATGTTAAATTATCTGTTATATAGAATGTCCGATAAAATAAGATGAAAGCCTGTTTAATACTTCTACTAAGATAATACATTTTTCAGCTACTCCAGGTAAAGTGTATTCTTTTTATCAGAGGGCTTGAAACTACAGATTTCAGCATCCCTGCACATTGAGTATTGCATATCAAAAATACTATGAATAATGTATGGTAATTTGTTAATTTTGGTCAGCACCCATAATCATTTTGTTGAATCGAATGAATTAATAAATGAATGATAGTTGCCAGTGAACATATAATCAATAAAGTTGGTCAAACCTTCCCTCCTAAGTCATCAAAGTAAATAAATGCAATCACATATGTCAGTATAATCATATAATGGCATATTGTGAACTGGTATATACAAGCACATGTTTACACTTGTGGTTCCCATTCATTAGTGAACACAGATCCTGATAATGTAGAGTCATAGCATTTGAGTACAAAGCCAACTTTTAGTTCTGGTATTTTAAGAAGTAAACTTTAATTTCTCTAATGGTTTATGAAAATTTGAACAGGAGGAATTGACAAATATTTTCTATATTTGACATAGATTACTGCAGTATGGAAAGAAATATATAAATAAAATAAACCTAGGAAAATATATTGTTGCAGTCTGTCAAGATTATTTTGCAATCTTATTAATACTGTGTTTGTACAGGACAGATACAACAGTTATTGGCTGCAGTGGATTTCATGGAGACTGTCTTACCCTTACTAAAATCCTTGAAGCAAGATTGAAGGTAGGTTATTGTATATGACTTAGTATTGAAATTGTATTCATTTGTTACATTAATTTGATACTTTAGCACTTAAATCTGAGTCTCATTTGTACACATAATGGATTCTATATTTTTGCTTGCTCAGATTGTTATGTAAGTTTTTTACAACTTTTTCTGCTAGTTTTAATTTACATATAATTTACATCACAGTTTAAACCCTTATTAAAAAACAGAAAATATACAAAATAAATGTATGGGGCAGGGATGTCAAATTCAATTTCATCGAGAGCCGCATCAGGGTTGTGTTTGACCTTGGGGAGCCGTGGCCAGGATGCGCATGGCCAGCTTAATATCACTTGTGTCGGGGGGCACATGTGGTGGCCTGAGTGCTTTGCCAGCGAAAATGGGCTCCTGAGCTTGCAAGAGGCCATGGCAGCCAAAACAGAGCTCAGGAGCCCGTTTTCACTGGCAGAAGCACCACAGGCCAGTCCGTTGTTTCCAGGGTGGGCCCGCAGGCCAGATCTAAGTACCCCATGGGCTGGATCCAGCCTCCGGGCCTTGAGTTTGACACTCCTGGTCTAAGGTTTCTTGCTGTCTGTGGAGATTCTCAGTCATCCAGGTCATGATTGTCACAAAGGTGCTTTTTCAACAGGCAACTGGACTTTGTTTTTCCTAAAACAAAATTCTATTGTCTTTTGAAAAAGCACCTTAGGTTTCTTACTGTTCTTTTTTCCAAGTTTCATCTTTTATATTTTGTGAACTATTTGCTTTTTTATTGTTAGGAGATCCTTTCAAATTGACCTGTTGCATTCAAATGAATGTTTCTTTAAGGAAGGTGCTAGAATATATTTCACTTGTACAGTGTTGTTAAAAGATAGTGCAAGTCTCAAAATGAATTTGTTGCATTCTTTTTGTTAACCTTGGTTGCATAAATGAAATATAATAAACATGTAATAATGAGTGATCATGGCTGTTTAACTAGCTTATTGCAAACTTGTAAATGTGTAACCAAAATTAGAAATTCAGTGCTAGCTGTAGCAGAAGAAGAAAATTAATCTTCTGCTTTGGAAGGTGCAATATAATACTTAATTCAGCCTTATTCATTTTTTCATTAATGAATTATGTTTTTATTTTTCTTAGCAACAGCAAATGAGTGCTGTTTTTATTTTGTTATGGTTTTTTTCACTGGGTATCTATCTGCTTGTTGGTTAATTTGTGTTAGGAACAATTTCAGCAAGAAAGTTTGTTTACTTCTGTTGTAAATATGTTCCAGATGTACAAGCATTCCAATAACAAGACCATGAGTTCAGGTGCAATTGCAGCCATGCTTTCTACAATCCTGTATTCTCGACGCTTCTTCCCTTATTATGTTTACAACATAATTGGTGGATTGGATGAGGAAGGTAAAGTTTTGTTTGGATTTGTGTAAAAATGCAAGGAAATCACTTCCCCTGAGATATTGGATAATAGCCTTAAATGGGAAAATAAAGCAATTCTTACAATATCAATCTGAAATTACTATTTCAATAGTAAAAGCTTTCTAATGTGGATTGTATTTTAATATGAATATGTCAGTATTTGGTTTAGCACATATACTATAATATAAAGATTATTTAAATTATAGCTTCCCACTGTAGTGGACTCAGACTCTCAGTTCTTACAAAATATAATACTGAATGAAAATGATTAAAAATGGAACAAGGCGGCTTAGACTAAAAACAACCATGAAAAGAAAGCATGACAACTCCACCTCCCCAAATATGTAAATCTCAGGATAGTATTATTTATATATGTGTAAATCCTTAGTCGAGCATATAGTTTATAAATGTGTAAATTTAGTAGAGCATATAGTTTCACCATAACAGGTTTCTACTGTGGTATGGATCACTGTGGTTAAAGTGCAGTTCTCTGTCAATGAGTCAACAGCGAGTCAGAGGTGTTTAAACCGGTTCATTTGAACTTATTCCATAGTGGAATAAGTTTTAAAGTTTTTGGAATTTAAGATGGAAAAAAAAACCCTCTTTGGATATTTATGTTCCATTCTCAAAAGAAGATTTTTTTTGTTTTTTTGAAGAGTGTTTCATCTTTCTAGACATAATTGTTCAAACACACAAATATAAGGTTGGATCAAAAGGCAAGCACTGGACAGATAAGTGCAGCTGGCTTCTCAGCTTTTCTCTCCTGAAAAGCCACTTCCAAGTTTGAAGAATTCAATGGAGTGTTATGTCCTGCAACAGCCCAAAGGAGTCTAAACAAGGAACAAAGATTTCCATTTGAATTGTTATATATTCACAAGGACAGTTTTAGAATTTTCTTTCTATCAATATGATGATTTCTCTTTGGAACTACAGTAATTAGTTTTTATTTTGTAAACAAGCAAGAAAACCTAGACTTTGCAAAAGATCTAAAATAATAGGTAGAAATATTGAATATTTATCATTGAATAGTAAGCATTTAGTATACTCTTAGCTATTGTTACCAGGCTTTAATTTAAAAAAAAAATCAGGGAAGATCAATCATTGTGATTATGTGTGTTACAAAGGAAATAGATTCTTATTGTTTCATTTCTCCATTTAAAGTAAAAATTCTGTGGCAAAATTTTGGAAACTATGATTTAGACTTTATACTTTTACATAGTGCAAAAATTTTATTTGGTTCCTTATTTGTATGTCTGCCTTGTTGATATACCTGTTAAAAATGCAGGGTTAAATTAAAGTTCTGTTTAAACTAAAGTTCTGTCTAGGAAACAAAAATCTTTCTGTTTGCATTAGGTGGTTTAACCTGGCTGATTATTTTGTACTGTGCCCTCACTTTATTAGTGGTTATCACTTTGAATCAGTTTTGTTACACTGTACTTAACTGTCAAGTCCCCTTATTCCAGCATTTGACATTGCTATAAATGCATTTTCTTTTCTAGGGAAAGGTGCAGTATACAGTTTTGATCCAGTAGGATCCTACCAGAGAGATAGTTTCAAAGCTGGTGGATCAGCTAGTGCCATGCTGCAACCTCTGCTGGACAATCAGGTAAGTGTTCTTCCATTATTGTGCATTTATTGGTATAGTGATGGCTAGGGCCTTAACTCTTTCTAAACTACTTGAAATTATTTGGGAGCTATCAAAATAATTTTTCAGCAGATGAAAGGATCCATCAACCTAAGCCATTATGTGGTTTATTCGGCACCTTAAACCATAAAGTGATTTGTTCATTTTGAATTATATCTTATGAAATGCTATAGGAATAAGAAAAGTAAATTCATAACCACTGACGTTTTGTTGCCACTCTGCTTATGGCAGTTTAAAATGAGTGTTATAAGCTTAGACTGAATAGTTTTGCATAACTTAGTTTCTCTTGCCTACTAGCATTAGGTTCTGTTAAGTTACTTAAAATTTAATAGCTGGAGCAGTGAAGGATTGGACAATGAGTAAGAACACACAGTTATAGTTTATTGATTGATGATAGCTGGCCACTGCATGAGAGAATCTGAGCTGTGATTGTTTGCTGTGAGTGAAAAAAGGGAATTTCCTTGTTTCCCGCTTTTTTACCTCTGTGTGCCTTATGTGTTCTCTGTGATTTATCTCCTGATGTTCCTTCAGTGTTGATTTACCTGGCAATGCTCCTGTTTGCCGATCTTATTCACTCTACACATATTTCTTTTATACTGGTTGGTGTCAGTGTCTCTGACTCAGTTTGGACACCGATTGTGCAATTCCCAGACAGGTTTTGGGAATAAGTGGGAGGCCAATCGTCTCTGCAGAGTCATTTGGTAAAGTGTGTGTGAATATTCCTGCAAAACCATGCTGTGTTCAGCCATGGACATTGGAAGTCTGCTCATGTACAAGCGAAGAATAGAGCAGCTTCATCCCTCTTGATACTCCTCACTGATCTGAATGCTACTTTTATTTAAATGATAAGAACACCTTTGCTTTTGCAGTATGTTGATTTGCTACATTCAGATGATAGTTGTATTAATGCATCTGAACAGGTGAAATTGCTATGATGCAATACTGAATCATTACTGTTCTAATCAACACAGTAGACTTGTTCTACCAAGCTATGAACTATTTAAAATGTGGGGTCTTTGGTGCTCTCTGACCTTGCTTTTTTTCTAGCAGACAGTTCATTACCCTAACTAGGTAACATCAGTACTTAAAATGTTTTTTTTTTCTCTTTAAAAGGTTGGCCTCAAGAACATGCAGGGCGTGAGACAATTGCCTTTGTCCTTGGAAAAGGCTTTGCAGCTGGTAAAGGATGTCTTCATTTCCGCTGCAGAAAGAGATGTTTATACAGGAGATGCACTAAAGATCTGCGTTATCACAAAAGATGGAATTAAAGAAGAAAGCTTTCCATTGAGAAGAGACTAACTACTGCACCATTCAAGTTAAAATGCTTGGTCTCTAACAGTCATTTTTATTCAGATTGTTTACAGGTAGCATGTTAACATTTGATAAATTAAAATAAAGGAAACGATGCTTCATTGTTGATGTTTTATGGCATGTGCTATAAATAGAATTTGGGTTATGTGGCCTTAAGTTGTGGAGAGATTGTATTTGTTGTACAATCTAAAATTTTATTTTATTATGCAAGTTACAAGGAATTTCTTAAAGGCCACAGGATTCATTTGTTGTGTATTTCTATAGGTAAGCTGACTGGGAATTCTTGAAATTTCAACATTTCTAGAGGGCACCCTGCTTAAAAGTAGCCATGTGAATGAAGAACATATGCATATCTATATATAATATGCATTGTAAAAAAAAGCAATTGAGGAAGTGCTATTTCTTGATACCAATTTATTAAAACAAAAAGAAAATGGATGACTTGTAGTTTTCCTGTCATCATTATACAGTAGAAATAATTTTTCATTGTCTTGCCTCCTGGGATTTTTTTTTTAAATTTCCCTGCCTTGACTAAACCCTGGTATTCCCTACTGAGTTCCTATTTAAGTACTAATCAGGCCTGACCCTACTTAGCATGCCAACCATATGATGCCACTTGCTGAAACTATTGATGGATAATTCATTTCAAATGCTGATTGCGTTCTTCAAAAATCATTCAGAAGAAGTGCTTTAAGATGTAAGTGCAATTCTCAAAACTAAAGTAGCCACATCTTTTGGATGGCTTTTGTGACTTTAGGAGCCTAAATAAAGCTATGGCTACTATAATTAGTAGAATAAAGGAAAGGTGCTGTGATGAGGTTCAGCACTTCTCCAGAATCATTTTTTTAATACATGCATTGTTCCACAAAATACAGTAGCACAGGAGTGCCATGGCGGCATGTGCCGTGGCGGCATGTGTCGTAGCGTGACTTTCTCCCCCTTCGCTAAAGTGGGTGTGGCTAGCATGTGACACATCTGGCCCTTGGGCCATGAGTTTGACAGCCCTGCTGTAGCACTTTCGGAAGATAAATTTGCATTTTTAAATGCATCTGCCTCTGGTATATGCAATGTATGTTAAGGTACTTGCTTGGCTCAAAATATATTTTAAAATCTCTAGTATACATGTCTTTCCCATGAAATATCTTCTAGGTATATGGGCAAGATTAAAATAAAATGGTTTTTCCCCTAAGGTTAATTTAACTATTCAAACATTGCTCCCTAATGTGTAGTTAAAATGTTCAGCAAACTATAATACGGTGCCAGGGGTGTCCGCAGAAAAACCAAGGTTTTGTCAAAGCAATGAAACTTGTATAATGTCATCATAAATCAAGCTCCATCCCTTACATACTTGAAAGCAATGTGATGAAGCAAATAGAGAAGTAGTAGACATTTGTAATATGACATTTGTGCATTTCTTCATTTGCCTTTTCCACTCCTCCAGATTTCCATGTGCAGTATCATCATGTATGTTACTCAGTTTCTGGCTTGGAAATTGTTCCAAAATATTTTACAAGTAATCAGGAAACTTCTGATTATGAAACCAAGGTTCCTGTTACCTTTGGTAATCTATTAAAGAATATGGATATAAGCACCTGTTATTGGCTAATCGCTAATTACAGCTAAACCATGCTTGGAAATGGCTGCAAATTGGCAATAAAGGTCATGTTATGTGTGCAGAACTCCAAATTAAGTCTGCAGCATCTCCAGAACAAAACTGGACAACTGGCCTGAATGCCATCATTGTCAGTGTTGATAATATTGGGCTATATTAAGGTGGCAACTATGGCAACATTGTGACCTGTGGACTTTAACTCCCAGAGTTCCTGAGCCAGCATGTATAAAGTTAACAGTTGGTCATCGCTGGGCTAGATGGTTCTTTATTTAACAGGAAGAACATCTTGTGTATTTCTGCTTTTGTAAGTAAAATATGAATGGGATTAATGTATCTTTTGCCTGGAACTTCAACTTACATTTTCCTATGATAGTGTACATGAAAAAAGATTAGGATCTGTGCCTCTCTAAAAAGGTGATTCTTTTATTAAAATTGGAAACCAGACGTTCCTGTCCAAAAATGACTCATCTGAAGTTAGATAATCTGATTTAAAATGATTGTATTTCATCCACGTTGCATGGCAGTTTCACTTGTTCACCTGAAATGGTGAAAGCACACTCATTTTTGTGTACTAAAATCAGTAAAAAGGTAGGCTATGAGCAGTTTTTATACATTGGTATATATCATTATGAAAAAAACTGGATTTCCCCCCACCCCTTTTTGGTTATAAGTGAGGGAAGAGAAGATGCTAGGTTTCTCCATATTCTTTAACTTGTTTAAAGGGTCTGGCAAAGCTCTTGCATTAGTGGCCATTAGGTGGCAGCATTGTTATTTTAAAGTAAAGAAATCCTATGATTAAGAAGCATGGAAAATCTTTCTGAATGGTAGTTAGCTAAACATGATGAAAATTTAACATATGTCCTTATATCACTGTTAACACCTTCCTAGGCAGGTATTTCAGTAATATGAGGCTATTATAAGAGCCTCAGGAGAATATAGATGGTATTTTTATTTTTCAAAAATAGATAGTAAACAGAATGAGGTGATATAAATACAGTATTGCCTTGAATTGCCTATTAGTCGGTTTTCTTTGGTGAATCAAGTTTTAATAATATGACAATGGAAGTCCAAATTTCTTTCTCCTTAAGTATGTATGATTTTATCCTCCTTTGCCGTACATTCTCTTACTAATACCGGTATAGCTAAATTAGAAGATTTTTCAAGCTTTCCTTTCTAGCTGTTGTCCTTTTATATCTTGTTCTTTTCTGTACTTGATACTTTTTGATGATTTGGAAAAACCCAGAACT
The DNA here is from genome assembly GCA_017656035.1 of Myanophis thanlyinensis. Taxonomy (NCBI): domain Eukaryota; kingdom Metazoa; phylum Chordata; class Lepidosauria; order Squamata; family Homalopsidae; genus Myanophis; species Myanophis thanlyinensis. The sequence goes on along the minus strand of JAEANM010000194.1, from coordinate 162 downwards.
GAGCGCAGTACTTCAAATATGATTTTATATTGGGTTTTCTTCCCCAACTGCTTTTCACTTCACTAGTTCAAGTGCTTTGTATCAATTCAATTTCAATTCAATTTCAAATTTTATTGGTCACATACACAATCATACATGGGTACGATATGCAGTGAAATGCTT
>JAEANM010000193.1:30971-42409 GCA_017656035.1 Myanophis thanlyinensis | reverse complement strand
TGTGTGTGTGTGTGTGTGCATGCACTCACTTGGCTTCCTGCAGTTTGGGGAGGTGGGGAGTTTGTGAGGCACCGAATTGTCCCCATGTGAAGTTAGCCAATGCAACTTGTTGCATCCTGATCTAGCCGCCCTGAGTCAGCCACACCCAGTGAGTGGCATCGAGCCAGCTATGCCCACCAGCCACACCACCTAGTTGTTGGAGACCCAGCTGTGACCACCCAGACACACCCACCTGGCCGCTGTGAGTCATCATAGCCTTATGTGCAAGTGGCCCTTTGAGGGCAACCGTCATGCCGATGCGGCTCTCAAATGAAATTGAGTTTGACAGCCCTGGTGGAAGTTCTGGTATGCAGTCTGAGTTTCTCAGCCAGAATGACGGCTAGTTTCTTCAGAGTCTGCAAAGGATAAGCTCTCTTCCTTTTACACCCTCCTTTTTAACCAGAGCTCATTTTCTTTTGACAGTGTGCTGAACTGAACTGCTTGAGTTTAAGCTATCTCCAACATGTGATGGGTATCTCATCTGGTTTTATGAATATCCCTCATTTTGGATAGTCATTCTTTTGGCTAGCCCATGGCTAACATTACCTTGTCATGGGTTCGTTTATGTATACCCAAATTAACAGGCTCCAAAGTTCCAAGAGAGCCAACACAATCCTACCTGGCCTCTAGACAACACACACACAAAAGTACTCAAAAACTAGTACCCACAGTTTACTACAGCCCTCCTCCCCTATTCTACTACAACCTGTTTCCCCACTATTTTTCTTTGTGAGCCAATTTCTTTAGAACATTAACACTAAAACAAATTTGCCTTACGCTGCTGCAGGCTGCTTTAGTTTTCCAAACAAACACAACCCACTTTTCCTCCCACGCCAAGAACCCAGCATCTCCACTCCCAGCTGCTTTTCTGCTCAGCTTGTATAGACTGACTAGGGAGAGGTCTAAAGAGACAGTGCAGCAGCAGTTCAGGTGCCCGCCATTTTGCAGGCAGCCTGTCCTCACAACCACACCATCCCTTGAGCCAGTACTTTGCTTCTTGGTTCCCTCATTGGGTCTTGACTTTCCATCAGAAGACCAGTTGAAAACACCAACTGCGTTCCTAACTTTTTTGCCTTCCTGCCTAGCACTCATAGTCCCTTGATATATTTTTTTTCAGACTCTTTGTTGTACGATTCATCCCAATACGAAAAAAAGAAAAGGGATAATTATTTTGGTAATTTGGTCTACAAACTGATCACTCTGTGCTTTTGAGAAATGAGAGACCAATTACCACCATGTGCCCTTTTTTTCTTTGGGGGACTTAGTGGACTCCTCTTCTTTGTGACAGTCTGAGCTACTTTTCGTCCTGTCACTGGAACACTTGAAGACTTTTTATTTATTTTATTTATTTATTTTATTTAATTTTTATACCGCCCCCTCTCCCGAAGGACTTGAGGCGGTATACAGCCGTCTAAAAAAAAAACACAGAATGAATAACAGTTTAAAAACAAATTAAAATTTAACTAATTTGGGTGGCTGATCACAATTAAAAACCTAATGTGATTAGGTGTGATGTTTCTCCAGATGCCTGCATGTTTTCCTCTAGAGAGGGATATGAAATTGATTGTTTAGCTCTAGCATCAGGGGGGACGGTCATCTCGGGTTTTCTGTCCTCTGACATGTTGCCATCATTTTTCCTGGTAGTTGTTTTTTTCCTTGGTGTGTTCAGTTTGGATACAGACTTCTGCCCTTACCAGGATTTCCTCATTTTCAAGGATGAGTCTCAACCTTAAGACCCTCTCCTTTTTCCTCCAGCAACCCAACCAATTTGCCCTTGGTGTAGATATCATTTGAGTCCTCCATGGGCAGAAATATGAAATAGATACACATTTTTGGTACAGAGAAGACAGCTATACCTTGCTGTGCAGGTATATGGAATTAATATTACAAAGCTTTTGCCAAATTATTCTGGACATGACAGACAAAAATGCATTTGATGAAAACAATAAGAAGAGTAGGACATGACATTACAATTATATAACATGATGGGGCTTCTTTTCAGATTATATTGATCTGACCATTGAGATTGTTAACATATAACATAGGAAAAAAATACATTATTTATGGGCTAGGCATCTATGGGGAACCTTATTGAAGAGGGTTAATTTTGTATTGAATAGATAAAAACCTAAGCCAGAACAACAGTTTCAGGATCAGCAGTAGAAGGAAAAATGGAAATCTGAAAAGGAAAGGGATGTGTTCCATCTGCCAAGTATAAGTAGCATTTTCCTACTTAAAGGCTGGAAATAGAAGAAGAGATAATTGCTTTCCTTCAAACATATCTGGGATATGGTTCATATATTTATGTATCTGCTTCTACCAACTAGTAAGAATAAAGCCTTAAGCGACTGACTTTTGCAACTGTCACAGCCCTAAAATACAATAAGACTGGATACTCTATAGACATGTTTCCCCCTGGCACCAACAAAGGCAGTTCAGGTATCAGCAGAATTTATCATGTTTGCCAAAGTAAACTTTTACCAACTTTTTCTTTTGCTTGACAGCTCCAAGAGGAAAACGGGGATGGAAAACTTTCCATGGGATACTCAAAGGAATGATCTTGTATCTACAGAAGGTATTGCTTGCTTGCTCATTCTGTCTCTCTGTCTCTCGCAAGTATACACACATTTCTACATCATAAGGGATGGAATGTCCTTAGTTATATGCCCAGTTATATAGTGTGAAAAAGATACACCCAACTTCCTTAAAATATTCATACATCGCAGTATTTATATAAATTCTGCTGTGGAAAAATATATAAATATATTAAAACACCATTCAAATGATACTGTACAGAAATCCCTTTCCCATTCCCTCACTGTATTATTTCTTTTGTTCATTCTTCAATAATTTGATTATATATGGCTGGACATCACAGTTCAAGAGCCCTAGGATTTGGAAGATATGATCATGAGTTGTGCATTCCAGGATCTTAATCTGTCTTCATCAGTGGAATACAGCATTTTCATTTTTAGAATTCTTGAAGCACACTTCCTGCTTCTTTAAAATCAAACTTCGACTTAAGAATAGGTCTACTGAATCAGTCTGTGACAATATTTAAGCTCAAAACTAATTGCCATTGATATACCTGTCCTCCCCTAATTTTAAAATTATCCAAATTGCTGACTATTGCCATTTCTTGTAGTAATGACTATGGTCTGTGGGAAAAAATGATTATTTTGTCTCTTCTGAATCTCTTTCTAACCATTTCAAATCATTAGACTCCAGATACTGTTCTTAAGATAGAGATAAAAACTTAATTTTCCCCATGCCATGCATGATTTTAGATACTCAAATTATGTTTTCCCGAGTTCCCTTTTTCCAGCCTAAATTTGATTTTCCTCATTAGGAAAATGCTTAGTTGTCCTCTTCTGTGTTTTTTTCAGTTCAGTTATATCAGTTGTCAAATGTGGCAGCCAGAAATACACACATGAACTTACAACCAATTTGTATAAGGAAACTACAGCAATGGTACTTTTATTTTCATTCCTCATGCTCTTTAGAATGCAATTTATCTTTTCATAGCTGTTGCCAATGATTTGACACAAATTCCATATCTTTCCACTGGCCACATCACTTTTTTTTAAATTTAAACTTTTTGCCCCTGTGTTAAGAACTGTTAGACAACATAGTACTAGCAGTAGAGACCTTCATGTTTCAGGGTTCTATAATCTCCCAGGACTTGAAATGGACATTTAATATCAAAAACATCATTTAAAAAAGCACAACAAAGAATGTTCTTCCTGTCCAAAGAGCTGCTGATTCAGTTCTACAGAGGAATTATTTGCATCTGTAATTTGTACCTCTATAAGTGTCTGGTTTGGCACACTCACCAAACAGGACAGACTGTAATGACTTGGGGTGAGGCAAAGAAGAAACACAGCTGGAGAACAGTTCTAACCCCCCCCCCTTTATTGCTCCAACTTTCCCCCAAATGTCCCCAAGTTACCTGCAAGTCCTGGAAAAAAAGCTCCCACACACACCTCCGACAACCTCTGGCTACGAGTAGTCCAGCAAATAAGGCAAGAAGATCAGGGAAGCAAAGTTAGCAAGGCAGAAACAAGGCAAGAAGTCCAGCGAGGCAGACCAGTCGGGCAAGGCACACAAGACAAAAGCACAGACGTCGGCAACGGCACACAAGGCTCCAAGAATTCAGCGTTTGTTCCCGACAAATGCCCCTCCCACTGGCATCCCTTTAAATCTCATTCCCCAGATGAGCCTTGTGAAGAGGAGCCAGGGCGCTTTGAACGCCTAAGGATAAGGCGGACTATACATAAATGAAGATAGTATATTTCACTGCATTCTCTGTTTTGAGAGCCACTTTATTACAGTAGTTAAGACAAGCTAGAAACCAGGAGGAGTCTCTGAGTTGTAGACCCCATTTAAGTCACAAAGCCAGCTGGGCCATCATTCTCTCTCAGTCCTAGAAACTGGGCAAGCCTCAGGTAAGCCATTTCCAAAAACTTGCCAAGAAAACTGGAGGAATTTATGCAGGCAGTTTGCCAAAAGTAGTCTGGCTCGAAGTAGCAAACATATAGAAATTATCATTTTACAATTTTTTTCTTCCAGAGTTTATGCTCTTTCATTAGCACAGTCAGTTTCTTGGACCCAAAGGAATCATCATCTTCCACAACTGCAAAATAACATTAAAATGTCTTACCTATAAGAGCAATAATCAATTATTCATTTTGCAGACTGACATGCCTTAGTTTTTTCCCCCCTGTCTCAGATCTCTTCTCAAATTTTTCTTTTCAATTTGCAGAGCCGCTTCATACAAAATACCTGCTTTAAAAAAATGAATATTTGAGTGCTGCTGTCTGGCCTAGCAAGCAGCTTTGTGGGGCAACAACTAGTCATTCTGGAGACATTTTGCAAATTAATCAACTATCACCCAGCTGTCTTTAAAAGCACGAGAAAGTCTTGCAGCTGACTGCAGAACTGTGCTACAATTTAGATAGTCCTCACTTACTGTCAGGGCTGCCTCGCTCCAATTCCTATGAAAGAAAAACCCTTGGCTCCATAGTTTCAGAGAAAAGGTACTTTTACTAGGAGAGAACTGAATGCAACAAGTTCCAGGCAAGATCTGAGGCAAAAGCGCGTGAAACAGCAAATTGAAATAAACTGTAGTCCAACCCCCTGGTGGCTAAGCAATCAGAGGTCAAGCACTGGCCAGGACAGAAAATGTTGTGAGAAAATCTTTGATTCCAGTGCTTGGTCTCTGGCTCCTGCACACCACAGTTAGAAGAAATGACCTTGGAGAGATAAGGAAAGCCCAGATTCTAGTTGCAAACCTGCAAAGAAAAATGCTCCACTGATGCCCTCCCCCCCATTTCCATGGCAGCAAGCAGCAGGCTGGCTGACACTTCCTGATCACAATTGGGACTGGCAATTTTGTTGCTAAGCAGTGCTGTAATAAAATGGAACCGACTTATATCAGTTCAGACTGTGGTCATGGAGCAAATCACTATGGACTGCGAACGGTAATGTCACATGACTACAACTTCCCGTCATCTTCCCCACTGACTTTCTTGCAAATGACGATTGTGTGACTACAAGATGCTATGGCTGTTGTAAATGTGCAATAGTTGCCGAGTGTCCCAGTCATGACCTTGGGACCTCAGGACCTTGCCGTGTCCACAACTTCAAGAACTAACTGTAAAATCTCCTTCATCGGTGCCACTGTAATTTCAAATGTTTGCTAAATAAGTGGTCAGTAAGTGAGGATACAATTGCCCAAGTCAGTGCCACGGCTGGGAAGATGATAAACAATAGAGTGAGGTGTACTAAATGCTTGACCTTATAGTTTTGCAATTTTTTTTAGGATTTATAAAGAAGTGTATCTTATTTTAAATGATAAATAAATCAGGAACAAAAGCATATACACCTTGGAAATGACAGGATGAGGATATATCATCAACATTATAACCATTGTTTATCCACTGTAGGGTGAAGGATGGTTCCCCCCCCCCTTTTTTTTTTGGAAAGGATAGGTGTTAAAATGATATCCTTGTTTTGTACAATTTCTTCTTTTAACTGCTGGTGTTTAAGAGTGGAGAATTGCTGACATCTTGCCAGTGAATAGGCTTGCTGGAGTTTGTAGAAAATAACAGAAAGCAACAACAGGAAAGTAATAAGGAAAGTAATGTAACAGACATCTATCCTCTACCCGTATTCCAGGAAGAATATAAACCTGGCCACGCCCTGGCGGAGGAAGATCTGAAAAATGCCATCAGCATTCATCATTCACTGGCCACCCAAGCATCAGATTACAACAAAAGACCCAACGTTTTCTACCTCAGGACAGCGGACTGGAGAGTCTTCCTCTTCCAAGCCCAGTAAGCAGAAAGGTGCAGCGTGTAAATTAGGTGCCTCTAACGGGGGAGGGAGATTGATTTGTCAGCAGGTCAATTTTATTTATTAGTTCTAGAAGTAAAATTAGAAATTTCACTTCTTACATTATCAGAAGGATCTTATTTGGTTGCTTAGGCAAGTTACAATAGGTAATATCAGAAAAAAGAAAAAAACCCAAAGAGCTAAGGTTTGGCTATCACTGAATGCAGCCTTCCTGTTACTTCCTTCCCTTTTTGATTGTTCCAAACAAGGAAAAATATTTTTAAAAAAGCAGCACTTCTTTTCCAGATTTAAGAACAACAAAAAAAACCTATATAAAGTTTCACATTCAGACTGTTAAGGCCATTTGGAATGTTACCATTTTTCCTAGATCACTGCAACAATAGCCAAAACTTCCCCTATGGTAGCAGTGTATTAGCATAAAATACCTTATTTTGCCACTTCTTACCTGTTGGGATATCATGTGGATTTGGGCGTTGGTTCTTCCCCTTTGTTTAGTATCATTTTAAACATTTCTAAATTTTATTTTTAAACAGGCAGCCTTCAAGAATCACAAAATGCATGGTGAGAGGTTGGGATTATTTTATGGGTCCCTACAGAGAAATTGGGATTTCTTTTGTGTACAGTTATGAGAACAAGTTATTTTTTGCAAGAAACTATTTTGGCACGCTGTTTTGGCCCATGATATGGTTTAGAGAATGATATCTCTTTTACATCTTACTCCAGGAACACAGAACAAATGCATTCCTGGATCACACGGATTAATGTGATAGCAGCCATGTTTTCCGCACCACCATTTCCAGCCGCCATTGGATCCCAAAAAAAATTCACTCGCCCGTTACTGCCCAGTTCTTCCACAAGACTATCACAGGTAAGCGGGTTGTCTTTATTCTTAATTCTTCATTCTTTAATGATTCCAGTATTATTCTGGAGAAATAAACTGGAGAAATATTGAGTGGGGATAAGATAATAAGTTCTAATGCCAAAAAAAAAAAAAAAAGGACTCAGAAATAATGAACCTTCCAAAGTGGAATAAAGTGCCTTGAAATTGACAAGCGGCAGTTGTGTGTCTCATGTATCTGTGCAAAAATTTAGATCAAAGAGCTGATAAAATTGGTAACATTACCATAGAAGGAAAAGAGGAAAGTGAATGCCAGTTGGGGGCACATTTGCTATTACCGTGTTTTCCCCAAAATAAGACCTGATGGCCTTAAAAATAAGCACTAGGGCTTATTTTCAGGGGAACTTTTTTTTAACGTACAGGAGGCAGCAAGTATGCTTGTGATGGGAGTGGGAGTGATGGCCCCACACTCTACATCCTACCATCTGCTTGCATGCAACTGCAATGAGCCAAGCGCCGGTGCTCCCCAGCCTCTGCCCGCCCTGCCTTCTAGCCCTACTGCTGCTGGAACACTGAACCTTGGGTCTTGCTCAGGCTGCTGCTATGACGAGGCAGAAGGCCATGCGGCGCATCGGGAGGCCTTCTGGTGCAACGCTCTGCTGCAGCTCTGGAGCAAATTCTGTGCAGGATTGCAAGGCTACAGACCTCCGCAGCTTCGCCGACCAACTCTCATCCCGTACCTACTGCTGCTGACCTCGCACTACTCTCAGCTGGGCTGCTCCTGCTGGCCTGCCAGAGTCCATTCGCCAGCAATCTCCAGTGGAGCCACACCACCTCGCCCACCATCGTCTTTGGGCTGTGCCCCTCACCTGCTCTATCCGGCTTCAGCGGGCAGGAACTCTGTGGCGGCCCTGCAGCAGGACAGATGGAGGCCTCGGAAGTTCGCGCCAGGCAGCCCAGCCAAGAGCAACACTTAAAAAATCGGGCTAGGGCTTATTTTCAGGATAGGGCTTCTTTTCAAGGAAATGTGGTTAGGAGGTCCTACAATAGAGATCATGCAGCTTTTTTTACCCATTCTTTCGTAGGAAGAGCAACTGAAGAGTCATGAAATCAAATTTAAAGCCATGGCAGCAGAACTCTTGGAGCATCGTTCCTCCCTTCCTGAGAAGAAGGTGAAAGGCAAGGAGTATGAGGAATTGAAGCAGAAAGAGGAGTATCTGATATTTGAAGTAAGTAGAACATGATAAAGAGCCAGATCCCAGGCAGAATTTGCAAAGCAATGTTGGAGATGGTAGCAGAAGAGCCTCAAAGAGTGGGAGGGAAAATGTTTTCCTTTAGCAGCTCTTCCATCAGGACTGATCTAATGGTAATTTGCTGAAAGCCAAAGATATTTGGAGAAAGCAGTTGGTGAATGCTGAAGTGTGGGTGTTCAAGCCCTGGAAGATACGGTGTTTTAATGGGACAGCATTGCCTGCAATTCTCATTACACATTGCTTCTAAGCACGCACTTCCACAATTGTCCAGGGCTCGAAGGCCACACTTTCAGCTGCTTTTGGTGCCACTCAGTTGCCCACCCGACCTCCACAAGGCTGGTCTGGTCTGGTCTGGTCTGGTCTGGTCTGGTCTGGTCTGGTCTGGTCTGGTCTGGTCTGGTCTGGTCTGGTCTGGACTGGTCTGGTCTGGTGGGGGGGATTGCCTCCCCTGTCACGAATGGCAATTGATCATCCCCTCAAGCCCTGCAGCTGTTAAAGTAAACAGATGAACAGCACAATATTTGTCTGAAGGAGGAGGAATGGGGAGAAGAAAGAGGGAAAGTGGTCAGTTGAGAAGCGGCCCACTGGTCAGGCACTGAACCGTTGTCACCACAGAGAGAGCGCAGATCCAACGTGTGTGTGTGAGAGAGAGAGAAAGAGAGAGAGATCCAACTCAGAGAATTATACCAGGGCTGGCGAGCAGATCTGAAGCGCGCAGGCCAATGTCCTTTTGCTGCCTGCCTTCCTCTACCTCCTGCTGCAGTCGGCCTCCACGCGGTCACCGTCTCCTCTGTGCGTGGTGGTGGGGATCAGGGCACCCAACCAGGCCGGTGATGAAAAAAAAAGATAAGACTTCCCTGAAATTAAGCCCAAGTGTTTATTTTGGGGCCCCAAAAGAAAATAAGACCGGGTCTTATTTTTGGGGAAACACTTGTTGATTTAATGGGAATAAAATAAAATGTTAGGATTTAAAGCAACACATTCATGAGTGAATCTATATCCTCCAGATATTTTGGATTTCAGTTCCCTTAATATCTGAAATCAGCATGGTCACAGTTATGAGACATTGTCGTAGTTGCAGTCCAAAACATCCTCAAGTCACCATGTTATCTCCCACTGCCCATGATTGCCCCTAGAAGATAAACATATTGTCATCTTATTCAGATTACTGATTAGGTGTCACTCCTTGCCTTTCCTCCAACCCATAGCTGTTATTAACACCTCAGCCAAGTGGGGCACCAAACCTGTTACTTCTTGCTTTCTGCAGAAATTACGCTATGGTATTTACGCTACACTAATGCGCACCAAGTTGAAGACTGGCTCTGAGGATCTGGCAGCTTTGGAAGCCGCCCTGTTTGTTACAGTGGGTAGCTCGGAAGACAGCTTCAAGGAGTCCCAGTCCAGCCTTTCCCTGAACCAGGAGCCAGCTGGCACAGGTTCCAAGATAAAATGCAACCATCAGTAAGCTACTGGCGAACAACAAAGATGATAGATGATCGCTCTTGGCAAAGAAAATGGCATTCCTGTCCTAGAAAATTTGCAAATTGTCATTGCTCGTGGTCAGGAGGGAAGACATGATAAATGGGCCCAATTCTGTATCAACTTCACCAGTGGAAAGATGACTGCAGTCCTACATTGTATGGCCTTCCTTCCCAGTGTAATCAGACTATATAAGCTTATGGGTGAAAGTACTAAACTCCACGGTTAAGTAAGAGATCTGCATTCTTAATCAGCGCTTCACTTGTACCAACTTTTTCTATCTCTTGCAAAACCAAGAATAGGAAAGCGGAAGAAAAGAGACTACTTCCCTTCCTTTTCTTACAATTTTTGTGATATATTTTACAGTTTTTAGTACCTGACAATGCTGAACCACACTGGAGTAGAGAAAAAAAAAAGTAATTTTGGCATGCATAAGACAGACATTACGTCCAGTAATACTTTTACATAAGAATCTTGGGGGAAGAGGTTCTTCATCTCCCTTGCAGATACAATGCAGCATGAGCAATTCCTTCACGGAAGCCCAATTCTTCCACCACCAGCAGCTCTCTTGGAGTGGCTCAGTTATTTTCTCAGCAGCACAAGTTGGATCGTGACTTATCCTGATAGTTGTCCGCTTCTTACAAAACTGGGCAGAGGTTGCACATGCTTCAGAGGAACTCTCACTAAACTTGTAAAATCAGGGATAATGGCTGTCTCCCATTCTCATGTTCCACAGCAGAACACAGTAGCGGGCCTGCTGGTCTTAGGCCTAATTAGATTCTGCACGTAATTTATGAATTTGAATGACCAGAACAAAATTATTGATTATGTAGTAGGAAAAAAACTGGCCGTTCTGTTGCCTGAGCCTGGTTGGGGGGCATATTCAAGAGATTGGGGTGGGTGTGGGGAGAATTCCAGATGTCCAGGAACATTCCCAACTCCCAAACAATTGGTTGCATAGGTAATATGGTCATAAAACCTGTACAGATAACTTGGTCTCTTAATTTATAATCTCAAATGGCTTTAAGACACAACTCAAAGCTTGATGACAGTGTTATGTATGCAGTGAAAAATAAAAGGACCACGCTGATCGCTGGGGCAGAACCATAAACATGAAATTCTGGAGATGTGGAATCCTTGAGGGTAATACCCGAGAGACAAGCACCACTTCCAGTGATCCAGTAGTGGATCTCTATGCCAGATTTCTTTTGTTCTATGCGGACTGTAAAAAAAGACACAATTGTACAGTTTCTTCTTCAGTTACTTGAAGTAAACCAGCTGAAACATCTACCGTTCTCCTTCACACTCTTTCTTTATTACAGAAACAGGATAAAGAATGTGTTATTGTGAATGCCGTAAATCAGGATCCACAGCTTCAGTTGCCTGAGTCAAACACAGATAACTGACCACCTCAATATAAATGAGTGAAACGCACCATGTTTTTCTCCAAAAAATAAATAAATAAAAAAATAAAT